>VWYO01006589.1:61959-125881 GCA_013400275.1 Rhadina sibilatrix
AAAAAAAATTTTTTATGCCAAATTTAAAATAAAAAAAAAAAAAAAAAAAAAAAGCTCAGCTCGAATATTTCCACCCTTGGGCAACGGGCTGCCATTTGCAGCCATGGTGAAGGAGACAGGAATGCTCTTGGAGCTGGGAGCTGGGTTAAGCTGCTGTTTTCTATTTTCTCTTAGAGAGAAATGAGTTTTTCAGCTCCAGTTCCCAGTTCTGTTGACAATGGAACCTGGTGGGTCTCTGTCCCCACCCATACACTCTCCTGACCCTGCTGAGGTGGAGAAAGGATCAGGGGAAGGGATTGGGTGCCACCATCAATCCCAGGAGCCTCTTTCCCACATCAGCCTGCTGTCCTGGGCTCCAGCCAGGGCAGGACCACCTGAGATGGGACCCACACAATCCCCCCACCTCAATTTATTCCATGTACCCCCAACATGTGATGAGCTGTGCCAAATATCCCAGAATCCCAGAATGCTTTAGGTTGAAAATGGCCTTAGAGCCCATCCCATTCCACCCCCTGCCATGGGCAGGGACACCTTCCACTGTCCCAGGCTGCTCCCAGCCCCGTCCAGCCTGGCCTGGAACACTGCCAGGGCAGCCACACCTCCTCTGGGCATCCTGTGCCAGGTTATCACCACCCTCATTTCAGATCCAGACCTGCCCTCTGTCAGTTTAAAACTGTCTTACCCCTATCACACATGTGAAAAGTCACTTTCTGTCTATTTTATAAGTACTCCAAGGAAAACAATCTCTTCATCCCAGCCTTGAAGGGGTCAGTCCCCCCCCTCCATGCCTTACCCCAGTGCTGCCACAGGCAGGTTTAGCCATGCACAGAGATGATCTTGTGCAAACTGCCCCTGATGTTAATTAATTAGGGTGCAGCTAAAAAAGCTTGGGGCTGGGGAGGATGCTCTGAGCAATGGGGATTTGCTGGAAGGGAGCAAAAGAAGAGTTGGAGCTGCTGGTGTGGCCCTGCAAAGAGCAGGGTCTTCCACAGAGCCACTCCCACCCCACATGTGTTGCCCTTTTGGGGTGCCCAGCAGATCCCTCAGTATCTGTTTCCAAGCCACCACACCATTCAAAGCATCCCTTTGACCAACACTTGCAGGGCTGGATGCTCCTGGGACACATGGACACACACACACACATCAAGGCTGCTCTGGCATCTGCCATAACTTTGCCTCATCCCTTCAGGAAAGGTCTGGACATGAGGGACCAGGCATTTCTCTTGCCATGATGTGACAAGAACCAGAAGCAGAGACAGCCCTTCCCAAATGCCCTGGGAGATAGAGCCAGGCTTCCCCAAAGGCTCTGGAGCTCCAGGCTGGCTAATTGGTCTGCTTCCAGATGGCCTGTTTCCGGAGCTAATCGATCCAATTTCTGCAAGCAAACTTGACAGGGAAGCAGGCTGGATAATCACAATTTACTGGGTGGAAATTCAGATGAAGGAGGGTTGAGGGGATAAAGGACATTGTGCAACCCGTTCAGGGAAATGGAGCAAATCAATCTCACTGGAGAACTGAGCTCTCTGGAAAGTTCTTTATTCCTTTGAATAAAAGCAGGCATGGAATGAGTGTCACCTCCCTGGTCAGGTGCAGGAAAACCACTGTGGTAGAGGCCAAGCCATGCTCTGCAGGTCTCAGCTCAGCACGTGTCAATGTCATCCCCTGCTCAGGTACCAGGATGTGATGTGTGGCTCCCTGCCCACGGCTGAGGAGTGGAATGAGATGAACTTTAAGGTCCTTCCCAACCCAAACCATTTTGAGATTCTGTTATTTTATGACTGCAACACACAAGAACACAAGTATAAAATCATAGAATGGCTTGGGTTAAAAGGGACCTTAAAGCTCCTCCAGTTCCACCCCCTGCCATGGGCAGAGACACCTTCCACTAGACCAGATTGCTCCAAGCCCCATCCAGCCTGGCCTTGGACACTTCCAGGGATCCAGGGGCAGCCACAGCTGCTCTGGGCAACCTGTGCCAGGGCCTCACCACCCTCCCAGGGAAGGATTTCTTCCCAGTATCCCATCTAATTATCCTGTCCCTCCAGGCCCTTGTAAAGAGTCTCTCCCCATGTTTCTTGTGGGCTCCTTCAGGGACTGGAAGGCCACAGTTAGGTCACACCAAAGCTTCTCTTCCCCAGGCTGAGCAATCCCAAATCTCTCAGCCTTTCCTCATAGCAGAGGTGTTGCATCCCTCTAATCATCTTGGTGGCTTCCCCTGGACTCGCTCCATCAGCTCCATGTCCTTCCTCAGTGTCCTCTGGTGCACCTGGAAAGCTGCTGAGCGCATTGGTGCTGCAGAAGGGTTCATCACAACACTTTTGCCCACCAAGGCTGGTGTCACCTCGTGAGCAGACAGGCTGTGCTCCCTCCTAACCACATCAAGTGCCCTGAGCACCTGGCACACGTCCTTTCTCTGCCACCCCCAGGTACACCAAAATGAAGACGGCCACCAACATCTACATCTTCAACCTGGCGCTGGCTGACGCGCTGGCCACCAGCACCCTGCCCTTCCAGAGCGCCAAGTACCTCATGGAAACCTGGCCCTTTGGGGAGCTGCTCTGCAAGGTCGTGCTCTCCATTGACTACTACAACATGTTCACCAGCACCTTCACGCTGACGATGATGAGCGTGGACCGCTACATCGCCGTGTGCCACCCGGTCAAGGCCCTGGACTTCCGCACGCCAGCCAAAGCCAAGATCATCAACGTCTGCATCTGGGTGCTCTCCTCCCTCATCGGGGTGCCCATCATGGTCATGGCGGTCACCAAGTCAAAAGGCAAGTGTCTCTGGGGACACGTCCCCTCCTGTCCCATCAGGCTGTCCCAGGGGTGACCTGGCAAGCTTGACCTCTGGTCCTGTGGCAGATTTGTGGTCAGTGGTGGGCACCTCTCCGTGACACCATAAATGTGCCCTGTCTTGGAAAAAGCATCATGGTGTAATTTCCCATCTTGGAAGCCATCCCAGAAATTGTCCTCCCTTCCCCTTAAGGGTAGGGATCCCACACCTTTCCCCATCTCAAGTCCAACCAGTGCCTCTCCTCACCTGGGATGCAAATCAGGTGCCAAAAAAAAAAATCCCGGGGATGCTGCAAAGTCTCCAAGTGGCCTACACTAAGATCTGCAGCTCCTGTATGGGGATGCTGGCCCCTGGCTGCTAGGAAAGCTCTGGGCATCTCGAGGAAGTGGACAGATTTCAGTGGAGGATGACATGGGGATGTGACATGGGGATGTCCACCATGGGGGTTGGGAGAGGGCAGGATTGGCCTTGAATGGCCCAGGAGGCTGTGCAGGGAAAAGGTTCCAGGGTCACTGCATAAAGTCAGTGTCTTGTGGACAGGGGTCTGATGGCACAGAGCTCCTGGGGCACCTCCGCCAAGAGCAGGCAGGTAGGAACACATCTCCGTGGGGTTTTAACAAGCCATGACTGAGCAGAAGGCAGAATATTCTCAGCAGACACTCCACCAACTTCCTCTTCGACCTTCCTCTCTCCTACAGATAATATGGTCCTGTGCACTCTCCAGTTTCCTGATCCTCCCATCTACTGGGACACCGTGACCAAGATCTGTGTCTTCATCTTCGCCTTCCTGGTCCCCATTTTGGTCATCACCATCTGCTATGGGCTGATGATCCTTCGCCTGAAGAGCGTCCGGCTCCTCTCCGGCTCCAAGGAGAAGGACCGCAACCTGCGGCGCATCACGCGCATGGTGCTCGTGGTGGTGGCAGCCTTCATCATCTGCTGGACACCCATCCACATCTTCGTCATCGTCTGGACGCTGGTGGACATAGACAAGAAGAACCCCTACGTGGTGGCCAGCCTGCACTTCTGCATCGCTCTGGGCTACACCAACAGCAGCCTCAACCCCGTCCTTTACGCTTTCCTGGATGAAAACTTCAAGAGGTGCTTCCGAGAGTTCTGCCTGCCTCTCCGAGCCCGTGTGGACCAGAACAGCTTCTCCCGCGCCAGGAACACCACGCGGGAGCAGATCTCCACCTGCACCCCTTCTGAAGCCCGCCACAAGCCGGCATGACTAGACGTGGGCAGCCCCCAGCGGGGCTGCCGGGGACACAGAGGAGATGAGATGCGCTCAGAAGTCACCCAGGTCACCACCACAGAGCTGTAGCAGAATGGTGGCCTGGGTGCCGCTCGGTGACACTGCTGGGTTTGCATACAGACTGACTGCAAAAACTTTTTTTCATCCTGGGAAAGAAAAACGGGAGAATTGGGACTCGCCAAATGATGTAGGGAGAGGACCAGGACAAGAGGCAAGTTGGGCAAAGATGCTCTGCTGCTGCCACCACCTCAACCAACAACACCCAGCAGGGGCTGTCACCTTCCAACACGTGGCTCTTGGCAGAGCCCAGGGCACCAGAACTGCAATGTCCACGTGCTTCTCCTCCTGCACGGGCCAGGATGACACCACAGCCCGTGGCAAGACAGGAAACACTCACATGGCAGAAGGGAACTGTGCCAGGAGGTGATTGTAGGATCACAGAATCATTCAGGTTGGAAAAGCCCTCCAAGGTCATCAAGTTCCACTGTTCTTCCACCACTACCAAGGCCACCACTAGCCCATGTCCCCAAGTGTCACATCCACACAGTGATGGTTAAATCTGTCCAGTGATGGTTACTCCACCATTGCCCTGGGCAGCTGTGCCAGGGCTGGACAGCCCTTTCAAGGAAATGTTCCCTAATATCCAGCCTAATCCTCCCCTGGGATGACCTGAGGCCATTTCCTCTGCCACATCATGGGGACCTCATTCCATCCCCCTCTGAGCCATGTCCAAAAGACAACTGGAGATGGGAAGAGAAACTTAAGCCTCTGTTTTCAAAAAGCTCCAGATCCATAGTAACAGTTCTCCTGGAGTCCCTCAAGCTGGGATTGCTCCCAGAGAAAGCTTTTCACTGTTAATGTCATGACTGTGTTATTTAGAGACCTCTGACTGCAGCTAAGGCTGTCCTGGACATGGATGCCATGCTGGGAATATGGATGTGGCCACGGGATGGAGCAGGGCATGTTTGAAGCTGACCCTCATATCCGTGTGCCAGTACCAAATTACCAGGGTGACAGGGCACTGATGAAGTCATTAAGCCCAAGAAGAACCTCATTAAGGGAGTAATTTGCAGGAACTTGAGTTGTTTCTTGCAGTGCTAAAGTAATTAGGATGGAATATCAGGCTGCACCCTCCCCTGCCCATCAGGGAAAGGATGAAGAGCACTGCCCAGATTTCCATAGCAGAGACAAAAAGGATAGGATGGGGTTGTGGTTTTATTTTTTAGAAGATCTCAATAATCTCACCTCCCTTTCACAATTCCCCAAGCAGGGACAGAGGGTGTGCAGGTACCTAGAAAGGACCCACAGCCCCCAGGAGGCAGAGATTTGAGGATTTCAGCTCTCAGCTGGATGGAACAGCATCCCCCCAGAGGCACAGCTGAACTTCAACTCCTGATGCATCCTGCAAGAACCACCATCCAGGGACCTCCTGGCCACATTATCTGCAGCTGGACGATAGCTGATGGCTTCTCCTGCTCCTTGGAGCACCCCTCCAGCCCCACTTTTCCTTCCTCTCACCTTCCCACTGTCATTGCCAGGCAGTCAGCCAGTGCAAGGAGGAGGAAGGACAGTAATAGCATGAGGAAGTGATGCTCAGAGGAAGTAGTGACAGCACTGAGAGAATGAATTAATACAGCTGGAGGAAGCAGGAGAGCACCCAGATGCACCTGGGGCATACAGGCTGGCTGCAGAGCTTGGCTTGTGTCTGGTTTCTCCAGTTGTATCAATTTCCTTCCCTCACCAGCCCCACCTTTCTCCAGAACTGTGGAAACTGCAGCCCTCCCTGTTAGAAAGACAGAGCCCACGAGGCAGTCAAAGCCAATTTCTCTTTCAAAGGAATCCAGCAGGGTGGCACTGCCCGCTGGGGTCTCAAACCAGTCGTGCCAATGCACACCAATGATCCTCCCCATCTGCCTGCCCCGTGTCACTGTGCCACAGGAAAGAGCCTCCTGCTCAGTGCTGCATCCAGCTGGACACCTCCAGCACGTCTGGGGCACTCCAGAGTCCCATTGCAGGCATGAACAGAGTCCTGGACTACTGGTGTGGCCACACTTGGGCTCCTCAGCCCCTGCTACCACAAGCCCATCTTCTCATGGAGCATCAGATAAAGGAGAGCACTGTCAGTTCCAGAGCAGGAACCAGGGGGAAATCCCCAGGGTCACATAAAGCTGAGCTTCAGCTCTGGGAGAAGAGGAACTAAGGTATCCAGAAGGAGTTGGAGACCATCCTTCAGCTCTCCACCTCTACCCACGCTGGGGCAGAGCCCTCAGCAGCACGTGGTGGGTTTGGAGCTGGTTGATGGCGAGGACCCAGCCATGGTGGCATTTCAGGATGTCCCACCAGGCTGGATGTTCCTGCAGGGGTGGGATGTCCCATGCTGTGCAGCAGGACATTTTGGAGTTCACTCCAAGCTCCAGCGTGAAGCTGAATCCCAGTTTGGTATCTCAAACTGTGGGGCACCCCTAAAATACCTGATAACCCCATATCATTGATACCTTCAAGCTGTCCTAACCAGTGCCTCAGTGTCCCCTGCAAACCAGCCCCGTGTTCAAGGCTGGGGATGGCACAATGGAGAGCAGTGCTTCCCACAACAGCACAGGGAGGAATGGGGGACACGGGGGAAGGGATGGAGCATCCTTGCCCTGGCACAGCCCCATGAGGACATCTCATTGTGTTCTGGGGGAGAAGAACCCCCCCAAGTTGACTTGGGACTTCACGAGCAACTCAGCCACCCCACAAAGCTCAGCCTCCACTTTTCCCACCCACACAGGGCCTGTTTTTTGGTGTTTTTTTTTTTTTTTTCATTTGCAGAATTTCTAGCCTGCTGGAAAATGTGACTGCCATGGCCTTAAAGTGGGTTAAATGCTTCAAGTCATTACTTTTTAAAATGCCACCGTGCTTGGGCAGAGCTCGGAGCCCAGGACACAGCAAAGAGAGTGGCTTTCCTCAGCTTCAGGTTTGCTGACTTGAAGAAAAATAGAATATTCCTGGGAAAAATGGGTGGCAAGCAGCACGCCAGAGCACAGGGGCTGACATGGACCTCGATCATCCCATTCTGGCAGCATCCCAGCAGAGATTTGGGGGCTGATTCAGCTTCTTCCCACCTAAAAACCACCTCCTCCAGCCCCTGGTCTGGGCTGGGAAACTGGGGACAAATCCTTGTTCAGGGAAACAGCCCTGGGAGATCCTGCCTACCCAGACTGAGCCCTGCTGTAGCCAGGACCCTCGGAGGGAACTCTTTGTGTACTTTTATAAATATATATGTGTGTCTGTCTATGGCTGTATGTAATTAAAGTGACCCCAAGGCCTCCCATCACCCCACAGCAGCTGCTCCACACGTGATGGAACTGAATATGCCAGATCCACAGCATCCCACAAAAGAACTTCAGCCACTGTTTCCAGCTCCAGCCGTCGGGATCTTTGCCTTACAGTGGCATTTCTGTACAGGAACCCTGCTTTCTAAAAATTAAAATAATAAAGCAAAATAAAATCGGAGATAGGAAGCAGTTTCCAGCTCTCTTGTGACTCCCAGGCATCAAAAATGAGCAGGGGCTGGCTCAAGGGAGTGGTCTGGGGAGTGAGGAGGGATGAAAGTACCCCTAAATTTACTCTTTCCTGTGAGGGTGGTGAGGCCCTGGCACAGCTTGCCCAGGGAAGCTGTGGCTGCTCCATCCCTGGAAGTGTCCAAGGCCAGGCTGGACAGGGCTTGGAGCAGCCTGGGACAGTGGAAGGTGTCCCTGCCCATGGCAGGGGGTGGGGCTGGATGGGCTTTAAGGTCCCTTCCAACCCAGGCCATTCCATGATTCTAAATTCAAGTTCTAAGAACTCACCTGGACTTGGAAAAGCTCACCTTTGTCAACCCCCAAAGCCCTTTAGCTGAGATTGTCTGCAAGCCCCAGTCACCAAAAACCTCTTCTGCCACTGGTCATCAAGATAAAATTTAATTTTAAAAGCCTAGCAGCTCAAAATCTGGCCCAAATTACATTTGTAATTTAAATACAAATGAGGATTTAGCAAAAAAGCAACAGAAATGGGTGTTGGAGCCTGTAACTTTGCTCTGGGTTAATGAGACTTTGGATTTTAAGGTATTTATCACTTCTGCTGTGCAGGTTTGTTAGTTCACAAAGGAGGGGAAACCATAAAGAGCACAGAGGGGATGTAAAAAGCAGATTTCCAGACTGGGGGTGTTGTTTAGCCAGGGCAGCACTGCTCCAGCACCACTCCAGGACTCCCCTCCATTACCCAGCACCCTGGAAAAACTGAGCCAGGCACTGATTGCAGTGATTTCACAGCCCAGTTAAACCAGCAGCCAGCCCAGATTAATTATACAGCAACCTGTGCTGGCACACACCAACCAGCCATTTCCAGGGATGTTTGCAGCCCAAAAACATGTGTTAATGCAGGAAACATCCTTTCCCCCCCCTTAATTTTTTCCTTTAATTAATCCACCAAATAATGAACCCTGATGCATTGAGCTTGTGATTAATTATGATGATGCTGGTTTCTTTGTCTGAAGGTTTAGGCTGACTTTGGAACTGCATTAATATGCAGGTGGCAATGAATGGATCTGGCTTTCCTGGGGAGGGCAGAAGCAAGATCTCCCACCTGGGTGGACCCAGGCTCTCAGCCTGACAGAGATGTTTGTCTTGCAATTGATCATTTAACAGGGGAAAAAAAAAATCACTGTGAATAATTTCTAGAGGATTTTTTTTCTCCTTTCAGAGTTACAAATTCTGCTTAATTTGTCCTCTTTTATTCCCTGAGCAAATGGCACCAGGAGGAACATGCAGGGAGGGGGTGGGGGCTGGCTGGGATCCTGTGTGAGCACTGGGGCTCCTCCAGGCAGGGACAGAGCCAGGATCCCCTTCCCCAGTTCCCAAGGCTTGTGTGAGCCACGTGAGACTTTCCTTATTTTTGCCCTGTTGTAATGAGAAAGGAAGCAGGACTCCAGGAGTTTGGAGAGGGGGCAGAGACACCCCCACATCACTAATTCAGCCCAATTCTCATCCCAAAGAGACTCAAGGCACTCCTCTACCAGGAGCCACACCAGAGCACTGCATGTGCCAGTTATGCTGGGATGTGCTCATGGTCAGGTATCAGCCTCAATGATGGGATTCAGGGACAGACAGCCCATGATGACCAAACTGTGGCTTGCAGACCCATCATTAAACCCTGTCACAGGCAGCATGGCCATAATTAAAGCTCATTTCCTCTTCCAGGCAGTAAGGGAAGAACAAGAAAACAATCTCAGAATCCTCCAAACCCTCCTGAAGATGCAATTCCCTCCCTGCAGATCCTGCAGCACCACTGCATAGGCAGATTTTTTCCTATCTAAAACAGCAACATGTTAAAAAAACATGAAAAAAATCCCTCACAAATCCCACGAACAACACTCAAGGTGCTTTTATTCTGGGCTCAAAAGATCTTCACACCACCAGGCTTCATCCTCCATGGATGCTAAAGCCCTCAAATTCCACTTTCCCAGCTTTTGTCTGTAAATCAAAAGCCTTTTATGCACTTCCAATAGCAACAGATGGAGACCAGAGTGTGGGATTGGAGGGAGGGTGAGGGAGGGTCTGGAGGTGTCAGCAGTGGAAAACCTCCATGTACTGAGGCTGGATCCTGACACAGCCAGGGGTCTGCTCCACAGGACCCAAATTCCTCCTCCTCATCCTCAAAACGCCCCCAATTCACTCTGTGAGCACCTTGTTAATGAGACATTTCCCTTTCCTCAATTAAGCTGTTTTCCTTCGCCCACCCTCTCCCCCCTGTGTGGGGGCTCATCCTTCCCCCAGCTTCCAGCAGCTTCCCACTGAAGTGTCACTCTGGCTCCCAAGACAATGGCTGATTCATTAGTTCTGAATATTTTAAATCTTATTGTTCTCCTTCAGTCCTTTTCCCTCTCGTTTGTTGAAAATACCAACAAGTTCCCCATTCACAAAGATGTTTTCCCCTTTCCAGGAACAGGATCAGCCCTCAAGGATGGGTACAATCCCATCTCACTTGGGAATGATCTGGGTTTTCTCTGCACCTGCAGGAGCTGGAGCAGGGAATTGAATTGGCTCCTGGCAGAATCCAACCCTGTGGTGACCACACAGTGGTGCCATCACTGATCCTGTTCCTGCTGCAAGGAATTGCCCAGACGTGGGAGATAGATGCAAAAACCTGCCAGTGTTGGGGATAGGGAGGAACTGGGAGCACTGGGATGTGGGATCTTGGCTCCCTGGTAGCTGAGGCTGGTTTTGGACAAATGCTGTTGGTAGGAATCAAGCCCAAGACAAAGAGCAGTTTCTCCATCAGGTATCCAGCAGGTCACATTTCACTGGAGAGCATCAAATGGGGATGGTCCCCAGGGAGCAGAATTAGCCTCTAACAGGGTTAGAGAGCACTTGCCCATGGCTCAGCCTGCAGTGAGGGCAAAATATGGGCTCGATCCCTTGCAACACATTCCCCACTGGCCCACATCCCAACTTCACACTTAGAGGGAAAAATAAAGTCCATGGCAAGCCCAGGACTGCAACCACCAAAACAGACCCACCTGATGGGAAATGGGAGCCCCCAGCCCCCCAGTCAGAGCTGGGCCCACTGAGGCCATCCCTGATTGTAAATCCAAGCTCATCCTGCATGGGAGCAGCATTGCTGCTGACAGCCTGAGCTGCTCTCAGTGCCCACAGCCCATCCCTGCCTGAAGGCTCATTAAGGAACCTGCTCCAGCCCAGATGAACTAAGGCTGAACAGCGACCTGGGGCTCCAGTCACACCAGGATGTGGGAATTTGCCCCATGATTTCCAGTCTCTGCACACATCTGGCTCAGCTCCAGCTGGGAGCACCCAGCAGGGACGTGCCAGGATCCTTCCAGCTTGGTTGTGTCCCTGGAGACCCAAAGATACCAGGGTGACCCGTCAGACAGGCAGGGATGAGGAGAAGGTGACAGACAGGACAGGGACCATCCCCTCCCCCTGTCCCAGTTCTCCCAGTCCCGTGGCCCAGCAGCTCCCAGCGCGCTCCTGCTGCCCCCTGGCGGCCCCGCCCGAGCGCTCAGACACGGGGGGGAACGGTGACACCAAAACAAAGAGCAGGTGACACCCAAAGAGCAGGTGACACCCCAAAAAACAGCCACCACCCACCCCCACTGTCCCCAACAGCCACTGCAGGTGCCACGGGGGAACTGCCCACCCCTCCAACGCAGAGGGAAAGCTGGCATTTATCAAAACTCAGTTTATTCCAAATGTTAAAAGATGAGTTTTTTGTCCTTTCTGCCTTGATTATTCAACCAAAATACATTTTCTTTTTTAAAAAATCCAACCCCTTTGGAACCATTGTATAATTCCAGATCTCCCCTCCCCAGCCACAACCCCCTCTCCTATTGCTATAATTTAGCTCTTTGCAGACCCTGCCTTCACTCCAGGTACCTGGAAGGCACCTCCTGTGAGGAGAGGATGGAGCAGGCTGGACACAGAAGTGACGGGGAGGAGTCCTGTTGTTTCCAGCGACTCCATGCATAGCTGGGGTCTGGGTGTCTGCTCAACAAGGCCCTCACAGCCAATGAAGCTCCTTCCTCAGCAAGCGAAAAAAAATTAAAGTAACAATGTTCCCACCCGTGGGATGGATTTGGTTGGGTTTCCAAAGGCAATGGCTAACAGGGAGCAGCCACCTCCGTGGCCACGGGGAGTGGGGAACCTGCTCCTGGCCTAACTGCCTGGGGGGAGGGTTCAGCTTAGATACCTGAGGGATGGGAGGCAGGAGCCCCCTTCCCTTCTCCAGCAGTCACAGTGTGCTAGGCATCATCCAGCAGCACTCTCCTTCACCAGGCAGAATATCCCCACAGCAGCCACAAGTTCTGCATTAGAGGACAGAGCTTCCTGGGCTCATTCCTGTTGGACTCAGATTGCCTGGAACGGGCTCAGAGGGGTTTGGTGGGTGGCAGCAGACAAACCCAGGCCAGAGAGGTATATCTGGGTGAAGGAGGTGGAGGAGCATCCAGATGTGAGGAACACAGGGACCTCAGGGAGACTGATACCCAAACCTGATTGCAGAGTGAAGAACAAAACACTTGGCTTTGCTGGGCCGGGAAATGTTAAAAAACCAGACGAGAAGAAGTGGAAATCCATCCAGGCACAGAACCAGGATCAGTTTAGGACCAAGCGGAGCTGATGGAGCACCGGGCACCACGGGAAAACAGACAAATGCTTGCAGGAGAACCCATGGGCACCCTGTTCCAGCCACGCAGGTGCTGCTGGGCCCAGCTCCATGAGCCTCCTGCCCTCCCCAGGTAATTGGCTCCCCAACCCAGGCAGAAGTTGTGGAGGGTCTGGGGGCGCTGTGATCCCGCTGGGCTCGGCCGCGGCGTCGTTTCATCAGCTCTGCTCTTTGTCACTGACCAGCAGCACCGTGTGCTGCCCCCCGCTGGACACGGCCAGCACCCGCCGGTTCTCCAGCTGCTTCCCCGTCATCTCCACGGGGCTCCAGACATCGTCCTCCTCCCCGGTGCCCAGCTGGTAGTTTGTGCCCATTCCCCAGGCAAACGCTCGTCCTGCAATGGAGTTGAAGCAAGCTTTGAGCTCTGATGGGAAGGGAAGCCAGCACCCAAACCCAAGGGGACCTCGCACCCAGGCAGTGAGCTGCTATGAATCCAAAACACAAGCAGGAGGAAGAGGAGGAGCACTTGCAACTCAAACAGAGTCAAGGAACTTTTATCCCTTTGGGGGAGAAAATGAGACCCATGCCCCACTCCAAACCTTCCTTCCTGCAGACACTGCACACAGGCAGATGCAGCACCAGAGCACGGAGCTGCATGCTTCTCTGGCATGAGCAGAGCCAGAGAAGAGACTGTCAGGCCAACAACCCCCTCCTGGTCAACACCACATCACCAACCCTGTTACCACAGGCCCACAAACACACCTGAGCAGCCCCTGCCCAGCTGCCCCCAGGTGATCAGCACCAGGACCTGGCTCCAGCCCCAACCCCGCTGGCCAATTGTGGTGATGGTGTGCAGGGCTGGATGGAGGGATGAAGGAAGTACAGCAGGCACTGTTCCCAAACCCCAGCAGGCACTCACCATCACTGCTGACAGCATAACCAACTGATGCTCCGCAGGCCACCGAGGTGATACTGGGAAGCTCTGGGATAACTGTGGGTGTGCTCTTCTCCTCTGCCCCTGTCCCAAGGCCCAGCCGGCCATACTCTGCCCTGCCCAGGCTGTAGGCTTTACCTAGAGCACAGGGATACACCAGAGGTGACTTGAGGGGGGCAGAAGCTGCAGCAGGGCCAAAGCTGGGCCCTCTTCCCAGGTCTGACTCCTGAAGGAGCATCACTCCTCCATACCACACCCTGAGACCCATCCAGAAGGGGCAGGGTGGGATAGAAACCCTTCAGCTCCCCAAAATCAATAAGGTGAATAGGTGCAAAAGCAGAGCTCACAACTGAGTGAGCTGTTGTCACCTTCTCTTTGCTGCAATCTCACATTAACCTTGTTTCCTTAAACACTGAGAGCTTTGAGGGCTCCAGCACATCACCCTCATCCCAACAGCTCCTTGGCCAGGATGAGGGCCATGGGATCCCCCCATCCTGCTCTGTGGGACTCCCTGCCCACCTGTTACAGTGTCACTCACCCTCGGAGTCGACACAGACTGTGTGGTGCTGGCCTCCAGAGAACCCAACCCAAGACTTGGTGGAGTTCTTGAAGCACGTGAGGTTCTGCGGGGAGAAGCAGGGCTCGGTGTCCTGGGTCCCTGTGGGGTGGGATGCACAAACCCGGGCGGATCAGCTCCAGGGCCATGGACAGCCCAGGCCAGGCTCCAGCACGGAGCCATCCACCCTGGGCCTCACCTCACCACAGACCAATACAGCCCCCCAGCCCCAAAATGAAATACTTACTCACACCCAGCAGGTGCATGGGCTGGGACCTAAACCCAGAGCTATGCAGGGTGAGCCCCACCCCCACTTCCAGCTCCAGTGCGTTCAGTGTTTAGATTTTGGAGGACCCAGCAGCTTCCCCCACCAGACCAGGGCAGCAGTGGACTGGCAGGAGATCTGGAGCAACAGAGGTGCAGCTTACCCAGCTGGTGGTAGTTGGAGAGGCCAAATCCATAGATGTGTCCCTCCCGTGTGACAGCGAAGGTGAAATACGCCCCGCAGAAAGCGTCCTGGAAGCGCATTTTGCCTTTCCTCCCTTTGCCTCTGACAGGGACAAGCTGCGGGACCAGCAGCCGCTCTGGGACAGGAAACCAGGTGTTACACAAGGATTAAGGATTTACACCCTGCCCACATCTAAGGATCTGCTTCACTGCATTTAGGTCACTGATTGCAGCCCTGAGCATCAGGGACTGGGTGCCTTTGTTCCTCTGCAAAGGGCAGAGCTGGAGCCAAAGAATGCACCTCTGAGAACTAAATCCACTCACGCAGCCCTTTCCGTCCTCCTCGGTTGGCAAAGAGTGCTGGCACCCTGCCCAGCTGGCCCTGCTCGCCGCAGCCACACGTGAACAGGTCACCATCCACTGTCAGCATCACCAAGTGGTCATTTCCTGGGACAGGAAGGAGAGAGATGTCATGGAGAAGCCTTCAGCAAGCCCTGGGGGCTGAGATCCCACAGGTAAACCCCAGTTATCTCAGCTTGTGGGGTTTACTGCACTGGATACCTTGATATCAATTGTGCTACCACCTGAAACTCCAGGATCTCCCTCTTGTGATCCCAGGAGTTCAAAGCAGTTGCTCTGGGTACATGGTAAGGACACAGGTGTGCCCCAACTTCCCCTGGGCCCTGGACAAGCTCCCTGGCTGCTGTTCCCCAGGCCTCATTAGAGAGCAAGTGCTCTGGCCCCACAGGGTCACAGTTCAGGCCACTCTTGGAAGGCATCTTACATCAGACTGGTTAAATATTAACTCAATAGGTGAATCCTTTGGGGCTAACATATCTGTTTGGGCTAAAAGGTCAGTTCTCTGGAGAGTCAGAGATAAGCAAGTACACCCTTTTACTGGGCTCAGAGCAAGTCAAGAGAGAGGAAAAGGTCACGGACATCCCTCAAGGGCGTGTGTGCTGCTCACCTGAAACTATTTTAACAACAGGTGCGTCGAGCTGGAGCAGCAAAGGAATGGAGCTCGTCTTCATGGGCTCCAGCAAGCCAATCACTCCATTGTTATCCTGAGGGGAGAGAAAAACACAGGGATGAGCCACAGGAGCAGCAGCCACCAGGGGAGTTTCCAGCACCTGGGGAACAGGCGTACCCGGAAGGAGCCCCAGACAAAGACCCTGCCGTCCTCGGTCAGCGCGGCCGTGTGGCTGTCCCCCGCCGACACCTGCACCACCTTCTCCTGCAGCTCCACTGGCCCTGGAGAGGTCTCAGACCCTTCAGCCGAGGTGTCACGTCCCAGGGCACCTTCATCGTTGCAGCCAAAGGTGTAGATCTGCAGGTTGGGTGCAAGTGGTCAGGATGCAGCCCAGAGGGGCAACAGGCCGAGTATGAAGTCAGGGGACAGAGACTCACCAGGCTGAATTATCACAGAATCATGGAATGGTTTGGGTTGGAAGGGACCTTAAAGCTCATGTCAGTCCACCCCCTGCCACAGGCAGGAACACCTTCCATTAAATCAGGTTGCTCTAAACCCCATCCAACCTGGCCTCGAACACTTCCAGGGATGGGGCAGACACAGCTTCTCTGTACCAGAGTCTCAACACCCTCACAGGGAAGAACTTCTTCCCAATATTGCATGTAAAATGGCCGTGTCACCCATCTACTCTCTGTCAGTGTGAAGCCATTCCCCCTTGTCCTATCACTCCATGCTCTTGTCCAAAGTCCATCTCCAATTCTCTTGCAGGCTCCTTTCAGGTCCTCCTTTTGACCCCCTAAAATTTTGTGGTCCACGTGCGACCATACTCACCCTCAGAGCTGGAACAACATGTGGGCAGATTCCCACCCCCTGCTCGAGAACACATCCCAGAACTCACTGCACTCACCTTTCCCGTCTGGCTGAGGCACACCGTGTGCATCCCTCCAGCTTCCACCTGCACCACCATCTCCGGCAGCGTGACCAGAGCTGGCTTCTTCCTCTCCATGATGTCCTCACCCAGGCCCAGCTGGCCGACATTACCCTGGCCCAGTGTCAGCACCAGCCCAGGCTGTGAGCGGTGTGATGGGTGGCTGACTGTGGGGTGGGAGGGGGAGAAAGAACATGTGGGGGTACAAGTTTCCTGGGAAAAAAATCTCCCCTGGGAAAGTGGAAGGAAAATTCCCGAGGATTTTTCTTACCTTTAACCTTCTTTGTCTGAAGAGGCTCTTTTTCTGGCACAGGGTTCTTCGCACTGCGTTTTCCTGGCATCCTGGAATCTAAACGCCAAAAAGAGCCTGTTAAGGGGTCACCCACTGGGCTGTTCACTGGTTGGGGTGTCCCCTCCACCTTAAAAATCCACCTGAGGGGCTGGTGGCTGAGCTGGGGTTTGAACACTGATCCCTTCTCCTACTCTGGGAAAATGGGCAGTTTTCCCTTGTGTGTTTTATCCATACTCCCTACCTCACGCAGATGTAAACCTCTCCAGATTTCGAGTCCAGGCAGGCGAGGAGAGAAGGAAGGGAAAAAGAAAGGAGAAGAGGGAAAACGGGGAAGGGGGAAAAGGGAAGAATCGGGGCCGAGCCGTGTCCGCGCCCTCATCCCCCGTTCCGCATGGCCCGAGCACCGCCCCCCTCCCCTTCCCGCCGTTCGAATTCCCCGCGGCGCCGCCTCACGTGGGGCCGCGGAGGCCGCGGCCCGGACCGGCCGTGTCTCCCGCCGCCTGCAGCTCTCCCTGTTGGCCGGTCGGCTGCGCCGAGAGCGGTCCGAGGCTCGGCGGGACTCGCGGGCCCGTTTCCGTGTCCCCATCCCCGTCCCACCGCGGCGCCTCCCGCCGCTCTCCCGCCTCCCGGCCCGACCCCGCCGCGCTCCCTCACCGCCCGCCGGCTCCGTCGCGCTCCGCTTTGCGCATGCGCGGGCGGCGCGGGCCAGGGCTCCTGGTGGCGCTGCGCCCCCTGGCGGCCGGCGGCCCGGTCAGGTCGGAGCGGACAGGAGGGACAGGGGACAGGTAGCGCAGGACACGGGGACACAGAGATACAGGACAGGCAGCACACGGCAGGGCTCCAAGCTGGCAATACGCTGACCCCCGGGCAATAGACCTGTGTCACTAACTTATCCTGCTTTTAATCTCCAGAGGTGCCTCCAGCCCGCAAGGCTGCAGCCAGCCGTGATGGGAACAGAGCTGCTGCAAGAAAAATGTATTTTAACGCACAGAACGATGATAACGAACAAGAGTATTGAAATCCATAAAGTCTGAGCTCCCATCCTTTCCAGCAGCCTACTGCTGCTTGATGTGGAAAAACCACTTCTACTCCTGAAAGATGAACCAGACTAAACTTCTCAGGTTAACTGAAGGACAGCACTTTCCCTTCATCCAATGGGATGAATCGCCTTATTCCACAATCACTGCTGTTCCAGTCCAGAGGCCTGCATTTGGCCTAACAGCTTTAATTTACTAATAAAATCAAGTGTCTAAGATCCAGGCTGGTACACCAGCCTCATCTGGTTTTTTTACACACCCTGATTCACAGGGGTTGCCCACAGCCCATGCAACTGGAAAACCTTCGGGAAGAGGAATCACCTTTGAGTACCCCAGGCTCATGTTGGGACTAGACTGACAAGCGGATACACAACCATCCCGACCCTTTCCCTGGGGACTTTATGGCAAAGGACAGGACCCCCGGCCCACCGCTGGTGCCTGTTTAAACCAATCCACACCAGAACCTCCCACAAACCCACCCACTGGCACCACTCCCCTTATTAAAGAGAAGGATGAGTAACAACCCTCCCTGCTCCGCCCGCCTCCCGAGCCACACCCCGGGGTAAGACTCAATTAACCCTTCTTGACTTAGCCCTTCATGACATGAAGGGTTTTATGCCCGGAGATGATCTAAACCTGGACTGAAGGTATGATACTAATCCAACCCAGAGTGTCACAGAGCATTTGTACACCCTTCACTTCTCGAGCCGG
This sequence comes from Rhadina sibilatrix, assembly GCA_013400275.1. Classification (NCBI taxonomy): domain Eukaryota; kingdom Metazoa; phylum Chordata; class Aves; order Passeriformes; family Phylloscopidae; genus Rhadina; species Rhadina sibilatrix. The sequence goes on from VWYO01006589.1 coordinate 80,025, forward strand.
GCCAGCAGCACCCGAGAACCACACTTCTAACGCAGCAGAGAGGTACCACCAGGAGCACAGAGTTTTGCTCAATACTCAGATCACTGGCCAAAAACACACCAAGCCGAATCAAGTGAAGTTTATTGAGTTATCTACTGCAGGTACAGATTTAAAGATCAACATGAGAGTAAGGGGCTGTATTTCAGGGCCTAAACACACAAACTGCTGCTCCCACCCACACATCCTATAACCCACCCACCTTTCAGCATCACCTTCCCTGGAACAACCTGCCCCCACCACAAGATCCAACCGATGGGAAGGCTTCCGAGTGTAGTCCACAGGAGAGCACGTGGCCTTTTTACTTTGCCCTTAGCCCTTCCCACCCCAGTTTCAAGCATCCCAAACACAATCCCTTGCTGGACCAGCCAACCCCCTTCATGTTCCAATCCACCCAATCGCACGGCCCGTGGGATTGTCCTTCCTCCCCGAGCAGCTTACCCACCACGTGTTTAACTCCAGGTCTTGCTCCTTTACTCCACAAAATCCAGGAAGAGCACACGTTCCACCAAGGGACACGTTATTTTCTGTGCTCCAAGCACTCCTTTTAAAAGCCCTCCAAATTCACGCACCCCCAGTCCCCCCGTGTTTTGATCCCTGTGGCTACATTTGGATTACACGCAAGTGCACTAAAAGGACCTGGGCAACCCCCTAATGTGGGCGTACTCTTTAATATACTCACCCTCTCCCACTAAAGGCGGATCTCTCTTTGTCATTTCGTCCCAGCACTTTCTGCAATATTTTAGGAAAGGAAGAGCTTGTTTTTTCTGCTCTTTTCTCGTGTACCACATTATGCAAACAGAATTTAAAGCTCAGTTAGTAAACTAATTTTTCTCCAGCGAGTTTCTTCTGTCTGCTAAGAGTCATAACCGTTTTTTTCCCTTTAAGACTCAGAAATTAATTTTTTTCCTAAATCTATCAAAATGCGAAAACAAGCGCAGAAGCTAGGAGCCTGCGATCTGAACTTTTATTAACAGCACCTACGTTGTTCGGATTGGAATTTAATCAGTAAGCCAATCCAATTATTTTATGAACACCTTCGAAACAGCTTAAAACTTATTTGAAACGTAAGATTTAATTTTAAGGAAAAGAGCGAAACTACACACAATATTACATTTTAAACGCGGTTATTACCTCCAAAAATCGCGCTCCACTTACAGTTTTTCAATTCCGGTACTGAAAATACAAAAAAAAACATAAACAAAAATAGTATTTTAAGGATTTGCTGACTAGCTCCTGGCTTTCTTTTCCTCCCTCCCAGCTCCGCACGTGGTCCCCGTCCCAGCCCGCGTGTCAGTGTTTCCTGCATGGTTTGTCTCCTCTGTCACGGCCCAAGGGCTCAGAGAAGCAGTAGGAATATGCAGGCTGCAGGCTCGGGGCCCGGCTTGTTCTCCGACGGCGTGGAAGGGGACTGTACGTCACGGGCCCGAGGGCCTGCGCTCCCGTGCGCCACACGGACAGAGCCGAGAGAGAGCGACTTCTCCGGATATCCACGTCGGACCTTTGAGCATTTGTGACCACCTCGACCCCCTCCCCAAAATCCTGCCGCGTCTCTGCTCCGCCGACCACGCGGCGGGGCCGCATGACGGATACTCACACTGCAGCGAGCCGGACAAATCAGACTTAACAGGCTTTGGAGGAACCTGTGGGGAAAAGGAATGCCTCTGAGGGGCGGCTGAGGTGGCGCAGGGTGACCCTGCAGCACCCACAGCCACGTGTAACTCACGGCATATTTTAGCGTTAAAATGGGGGTGCAGCGGGCATCCGCTGACAGCGCGGTGCTGCGTGGCCACTAGGACCTCATGGCACAGCACGATAAAGGGTAAAAAGGGTGAAAGTGGAATATACTGTACCTATAACCGCGACCGCTGCCGAGAGTGAAAGAGGCCGGGACGCCCCGCGCGGCGACTTTTATAGACCGGGAGGGCGGGGCTAAAACGCGCGCGTGCGCCCCGCGCGAGGGGGCGGGGAAAAGCCGTATATGGGCATAAGCACCGGGGCCAACAGGGGGCGGAAAGGGGCGGAGCCAGCGGCGCCTGCGCAGTGGCTGGAAGGGCGGTTGGCACAGGCGCAGTCGGAAGGGCGCGAAAAGCCGCGGCCTCAGCGGAGGCGCCGCCATGGCTGACCCGCCCTCCACCCCCCTCAGGAGCCGCCGGTCACGCCGCTACTGAGAGCAGTTGAAAAGACACGACCACACAAGCAGGGTTGTTTTTTTTAAAAAAAAAAAAAATTCTAAAATACATTTATTTAATAATTAAAATCTGTTGCTGAGGAGACTGATATACAATGCAATGGCGGCTGTACAGGGGATGCTGTGAGGGAAGAGGCCCCAGCGGATGCTGGGCCATGGCCGGCCTGTTGCCACACTGAACAAAGTTCTTTTCTCCCTCCCCACCCTGAACCCCCCCGCACAAGTGGCATCTCACATGTAGTTTAGTTTTGTGCATAATACAGCAGTGGCCCTACCAGATTTTTTTTTTTTTTTTCTTTAAAAACCCGCACTGAGGAAGAATTTTTCTCTCAGAAGAGAAATGCCATCTTTTTAAGGTCACTTTTTAAACCTGTTCTTCCCCTCCTTTCGACCCACACAGTGAAATTATCAAGTTTCCAGTAGGCTTAGCTGTAAAAATGAGAAAAAGGCAAGCTTCAACCCTGATTTGGGAGAGTAAAAAACATCTGAGAGAAAGCCACAGTAAAAAGGACTGACTACTCTCACAGTTTCCCCAAATTAAAAAGTTTTAAAAAGGCAACAGTCATTTTTCCTGGTTCTGTAATTTGTTAAACAAGCCTAGATATCTCAAGATCTGTTATTAAGATCACAGCAAATGTGAGAGAGTGCAGAGCAAACGTTTTATACATCTGTTGGGGTTTTTTTTTTTCTTTTTCATTTTTTTTTTTTTTACAAAAAGATGCAGCATATGTTAATACCTATACAATTCCCTTCCAGGACAACAAACCGTTGGTCAGTAGTGATTCAGGGCATTAAGGACATGACAGAAACAAGCAAACCCCCCCCCAAAAAAAAAAAATAATGAGTGCCATGTCAGTTGTCTGCCAGGATTCTCTGTACACAGCTAATATACACACACACGCTTCAGAGCACATCATCTCCTCAGCTTCCCAACATTAGAGCTGCCTTTTGTTTTTGTTTTTTTTTTCCCCCTCCCTTCCACATGGAAAAGAGGAAGAAATGAGGAATTGCACCCCAAGACAAGTCTGTTCAACTTGGGAAAGGAAGGGGTTGGTTGCTCCCCTGGGCACGGTGGCCTGGCAGAGTCGTATTGCTGAGCCACGCGAGGTATAGTGTCAGTTCCAGCCTGATGGCATGAGATGTGTTTGTTCCAGTGAAATGCTACATTCAGACAGGATTCCCCTTCCCTGGCCGAAAGCCCTTTTCTGGATATGTTTGGAAGGCAAATCTTGGAAGAGCTGAGGTTCCACCCTCACTTTATTGCCTAGGAGAGGGATACAGAGAGAGAACTTCCAGCCCTCCTGGGTTTCTTGCTCCCTCCTTGGAATATTATGGTCGGTGGTATCTGAAAGCCAAGTGAAAAATCTGAGTGTTATCCTTGGAACTCAGGTTTAATGGTTACTTGGGCACTACAGATGGCCAAAGAGAGTAAACTGAATTATCTCAGAACTCCCAGCCCTCAGGGAAGCCGTTAACTTCCTGTGCTCTGCACTCAACTCTGCCACACAGAGCTGGAAGGAAAGGAATCACTTGGGACAAGATCCAGAGGTAACTACCCAGATTACATCCAAGGTAACTCATTAACAAGGTGTTTTGTGGCTGTGGCTGCACATCTCTAGCGCCAGAAAAGCTCACTCCAGCTGCAGCTTCACACTAGTTTCAGATACACCTCAAACTAGACACTGGCCACTGTGTCTCCGGGATGAAAGCCCCAGTTTAAGGAAAAACAACCCACTTCGTGTCAGAAAGGGACATTCAATCTCCAACTGCAGCACAAATAACTTTCCTAAGGTTTTAGTGTTTTGCCACTTAACACTGTCCTTGCAGCACAGCTCTGAGAGCTCTAAGGAGACCAAAACTCTTAAATTAACACATTCTCACCTGGTGAACTGCTTGCTCTCCTCATGCACTTCCATTTCACAGCTCTTAAACTCATTCAGCTCCTTCCTGATGGCTGCCTGCACAGAGAGGGAGATTTTTTTGCTAAGGAAAGGGCTCAGATTGCAGCAGCCACCACCCTAGCTTTCACAGTCCATTAACACCAAGCCGAATTTAATCTGCCCCTCCACGATGAGGGCTGGGCACCCAGAGGTGGCAGGGGAGGACAAGGACAGATGTTCCCTGCCAGCTTCTTGAGCCTGCAGGGAACTGCACTGCTAACACCAATACCCAGTATCCTTGCTGTGTCCAGAAAAGAGAATGGGGCTGGGGAAGGTTCTAGGGCACCAGAAGCAGCTCAGCGAGGTGGTGGGGAAGAGCCTGGAGAAAAGAAGGCTCAGGGGTGACCTTCTCACTCTACATCTCCCTGACAGGAGGGTCAAGACATCAGGGGGTCGGTCACTTCTCCCAGGTAACAAGTGACAGAACAAGGTGAAACAGCCTCAGGTGGAGCCAGAGGAAGTTTAGATGAGATACAAGGAAATATTTCTTCATGGAAAGGGCTGTGGTAGAATCACCATCCCTGGAAATGTTCAAAAATGCACCAGATGGGGCACCTGGGGACGTGGTTTAGTGGTGAACATGGTGGTGCTGGGTAAACAGTTGCAGTCCATGATCTTCAAGGGCTTTTCCAACCCTTGGAAAATTCCACTTTTTTATGATTCTTGCATCACTCAGAAGCTGAGGCCTTCAGACTGCACCCACCTGGACTGCACCTTGCCATGAGGCAGCAGGAAGCAGAGCTGGGACAGCACATGCAAGTGAAGGGACACAGGTGGGGTGGCAGAGGGAAAGATGAAGAGGTGAAGCCAGAGGAAGAGAGCAAATCTCCTTGGCTCACACCCTTTTGTGTGGAACACCCTGGTGTGGCTCCCCTTCCCATCTGGGGCCAGGACACTCCCAGTTACCTTGTCAGCTGGTGTCAGCTTTGTCCATGGCTTATCTGCTCGCCGGTCATAGTCTTGAGCATCTGTTACTTCCACATATTCATTAAACCTCAGGATCTTCCTGGCCTGCAGCTCTGCCACTGTAGGCCTTTGGCTAAGCTGAACACCAGCAAAAACAAAGGAGGTTAGTGTGAGCCTTGTCCACAAAGCATATCCAGGTCTAAGCACCCCAAGCAAAACTAAAACCAGTTTCCTCACTGTGCCTTAATCACAGACACTAACAGATCCTGCTCACAGCCTGCAAGGGAATAGGTAAACCTCTTACAGACTGGATACTCCCACTGGGATCACAAAGCCAGGCTAGGGCAGAACTCGGGGCTCACTGTCATGGAGAAAGACACTAAAAGGTGTGGGAACAGCTGCTACAAGGGTGAGCCCTGCATGACACCCCTAAACACAGCTTCAGCAATGGCAGCACTCACACTTCACACCCACAGGCCTTGGGGAAGCTTTTCCCAGCCATGAGTAACAATCACAAGTAACTTGGATGTAACAGCTAAAAGCAGCTGTTATTCTGCTCAGCTCCCACACTGCTGTTACTTTAGAAATGGATTTTAGGGAGCCTGGTGTGAAATCATGGCTGCTGAAGCACTGAGTTAAAGCAGCCAGGCCAGCAAAACTTTCAAGTCTCAGGTGCCAAATTCAGTTCTCATCTTGCTCGTTACGCTCGCTGCCAGCTCAGATCTGACACCGACAAACGCGGCCCCGGTGCCAACAGCTCACCGTGGGTGACAGTCTACATTCCAAAGTCACTGCAGTCCGAGGGCACTGGGGACACTTACACAAGAGCCCTGTGACTCCCCCCACAGCACGGTACCTACAACGTGCTCATTGCCACCACGGCCAGCAGCCCTGCCAGGTGGCTGTCACCGTGGGAGCCAGCAGTACCTTTCTGGTGAGCCGGCGCTTGATCTCGCGCTTCTCAGCTTGACGGTCAGCTTCATTTTTTGCTGCCAAGGGGGGAAAAAAAAAAGCCATTTTTCATGTAAGCATCAGACTTTGAAAAGTGCTTTCTAGGCTTGAACAAAGGAGAGTATTGAGCTGGATCAGATTAGCTACAGATCTAAAGGCTTAGGACAGGCAGAGAACACAGTACTACTCAATACCCTGTGTCACCTCCTGAACTGGCAGGGGCAAGTATGCCCCTTATGCAGCAGCAATGAGTCATTCATGTCAAAGATTAATGGCCATATTGCCAAAATACATCCAAGCCACTGTGCAGCTCGCTCCTTCACAAAGCTATTATAGTTTAAAAGAAAATAACAGCACAGATAAATATTTTAAATGGAAACTTCCTGAACTGACATTCCCATTTCCTCGAGATGTTTATTTAAAACTTTTGCAGAACAAGATATGGCCAAGAAAAACAGTCCTGACTTCATGATGCACTGCTGCTTTAGAGATCATGCAAGGCAATGCTGCAATGTCTGGAACACAAATAAAAGTCCAGCCCAAACAAAAATACCTTTAACATTCCTTGCTGTGTAACAGCAGAGTCTGAACCAGCCCACACACTCTCCTCTGAGGTGGCAAGCATGGGACAGCTATTCTGTCCATAATCATTTGATCCCAGAATGGCTTTGGTTGGAAGAGACCTCAGCCATCACCCAGTTCCAACCCCTGCCATGGGCAGGGACACTTTCCTCTACCCCAGATTGCTCCAAGCCCCGTCCAGCCTGGCTGTGGACACTTCCAGGGATGGGGCAGCCACAGCTTCTCTGGGCTACCTGTGCCAAGGGCCTCACCACCCTCACAGGAAAGAATTTGTTCCTAACATCTAATTTAAATCTCTTTCAATTTAAAACCATCCCCACCTGATAAATTAAGATGTTAAAGGTATTTCTCAGGACCATCAGAGAAGTGCTACTCACGCTGAAGAATGTTCCTCTGTTCCAGTTCTTCTGCAGTTGGTCTCTGACTCAGTCGCCTGAAGAGAAGTGTGACAAGTGCAGAATTTTGTATCTGGTCACTCATCAGTAGCAGATGAAGGATAAAACTGCCTGGTTTCAGTGCACTACAGAGCCTCCTACACACTCCTCCTTCACCACTGAGGATCACTGCTGCCCTGTTTTACACTTTGCTCTGCTCAAACAGCTGCTCAGCCACTGGCACAGCTTTGGAAAGGGCTATGGGCTTCCCAGCTCAGAAGCAGCTTTGCAAGGAGCTCAGACAGCAGAGCCTGGACTTTCACCAGTCCCAACTTCATCCAGCACCCACCCTGCATCCATTCACACCTTTTTATACCATCTGTGCTTTACATATCTGTAAATCCTTGAGGTTTTCCCCTCTCAGTCCATTTAACCTCTGGAAACAGGAGCCTCTCAGGGGGATATTGTTCAACTCCAGGAGGAACTCCCAACTTTTTTAATGGACGAGTAACAGCAACACCCAACCTCCCAGTCCTGCTCCACCTGCCGTGCCCAACCACCCACCTTATTCCAGCACAAGCTGTTTGGACAAGGCACCAACTTTGTCCAGTCCCACTCCACACACGCTGTGCCAGCAGCTCACACTGATCATCATCATCATCTGTACCTGATCAGCGTTGTCCCAATCTGATTACGGATTTCGTTCCACTCCTCCTTGCTCTTCCGAGGGAAGACGATCTTCTCCTCCTCTGGTGCAGTTGTGCTCCCCAGCTTCATAGCAAGTGTATCTTTCCTCTTCACTTTGTTGGCCAGCGTGCCTGTGGGGAAGGAGAGCAACAGGATGCAGCTCAAGGCTGCTGTGGCTGAGCCTGCCAAGCAATCCCAGGCCTGTGCCCCTGCCAGCTGTCCTCTCTCCTTGCTCGTCCCAAGCTCTCACTTGCACTCACTGCACAGCAGCAGCAGCAGCCAGCACTCTTGTGTGTCACCACATGCTCACCTAATGCTGTCCTACCTGAGGGGCTGGGACAGCACAGGCTGTCACAGGAGCCATCTCCAACTGAAGGGGTGCGCTCAGCAGGTGAGTGCACAGGTCTGGCTTGGTTCTTGGCAACCAAGAACCAGCGCTTTGATCCAGATCTCAGTGCAGCCAGGCATGAGGTCAGCAGAGCAATAGAAAAGCCACCTGCAATGTCAAAGCCTTACTGTTATGGCTTTCATCTTCTTCCTCATCATCTTTATACAGGATGGGCCCCTCCGAGTCAGAGTCGCTCATCCCTTCGTCTCCTTCCTGCTCCTCTGGGAGGATCTGGGGTACCAGTTTGGGGATGACTGTGACAGATGGCGTATCTCCAATATACACACGAGGACCTGTATTCTGCTCCTCTTCCTGGTCATCTTCTTCCTCTTCCTCATCGTCTGGACTAACGAGAAGCATGCTATCACACCTCTGAACACACGGCACACGGGCTGCCGAATATCCCTACAATCAATACATCCTTAGCTCTCCTCAGGGAAGCCCAGAAACCAGAGGTGCAAGAGCCACCACAGGATCCTGCACTGTCCCTTCTCTTCAGAGCACAGGGAGCTCTGGCCAAGGAAATGACAGAGGCAGGTTTGCAGAACCAAACAGCCCTCTGACCCCACTACTTTGTGACTTGGAGATTCAGCTCTGCTATAACACAAGATAGTCCTTTTCTCACTTATGTTTAGCAAACTGAAAGGCTAAGGAAGGCTACAGAGGGATGGAATCCAGGACCTTGTTTGGTCTTGGTGCAATTACAGACAGTCCAGGCCTGGATTCCTGGCATCAGCCTGTGTTTGTGGCCTGGAACCCATTTCCCTTCATGGGCAATAGAATCCCAAAACCAGGAGTAATTTCCTGGGGAAGATGCTCTGGCTCTTAAGAGGCTGAAACACAGTTTAGCCAACAGGGAAAATGGTTTCAGCAGAGGCCTAAGCCCTGCCCAGAGCCATCCCCACCATCACAGCACTGCCAGAGCTGGGAGAGCCAGCACACACACAAGGAGGTACTCACACTTTGAGCATCTCAATGGTGACAGGCAGGGATCTCGTCCTGCCCAGGGTGCCGTTGTCTTCTCCACAACCATCGTTCTCAAAGAGCAGCGAGTGAGCCCTGTGGGACCCCTCAGGAGGGGGGGTGACAGGCAGAGGGCTGGCCAGAGCCTGCTGTATCCGAATGTGCAGTGGGACTGGGGGCAGGCGAGGCAGCACATGGGCTTCACCAAACCCTTGCTCTGCTGTCCTCTTCGACACTTCCACGGACCTGAAGTCTTCAGGAGGAGGAGGAGGAGGAGGAGTCTCCTTGGGCAGGTCCAGGGAGCACGGTGGGTCCAGGACAGGGGTGGAGGTGGGCAGGGCCACACGTGGGGGTTCAGGGGGTACATGGGTGGGCAGTGGTGGTGAGGGCGAAGGTGGTGGGTAAGCTGAGGTCACGTGCAGTGGAACCGGCGCGGGGCGACTTGCTGTCACTGTCCTGTCATTTGGGGGCTTGGAGGTGACAGGCTCTGACGTGTTGGGAGGCAGGAGGCCTCTCTTCGGGGGGAGAGGAGGGGAAGGCTTGGACAAGGCAGTACCACTGGTCATTACTTGGGAAAGTTCAGCTGAAAATAAAAACCACAAAAGCCACGATGTTTAACAGGGTATTTTCCAGATAATCTTCACCAGTGTGGAAAAAGCATGGGCACGCACTCAGAGCCTTGGACTAAGCACTCTCTGCTACTTTTTACTGGAATGTCATATCAGAAATAGCCAGGTCGCAAGGCTCTGGTTTGTCTTTCCACCAGCAAAGGTAAGACTTGGGAGAGCAGCCACAAACAAGCAGGCTGAGACAGGTTTGTGCATCCTGCTGCTTCAGAGAGAGAGAAATGGCACCAGCCCTGGAAAGACAGCACAGGAACCTCCCAGGAATGCAGTTATGTGGGCACTTTATGGCTGTATTTACAGCATAAAAGGAATCCAAGACACCCAGGACACCCCAGATGTGTTAACAGCTCCCCTGCACATTAAAGAACTTCTTGGGAAGACTCAGAAAGTCTTAAAGTTTTACTTTTTGCTCAGAAGCAAAAATCAGCACAGCTGCAGGCAACAGAGTGCTCCCATCACTTGTATTCATCCATCAGATCCAGCCCAAGAAGACCCCACTGCCAGCACCTCCTCAGGATGAGGCTCTGCTTTACTCCCTCTGAACTCTGTTCCTTAAGCCCCATATGAATTCATCTGCCACTACAAAGTAACTAGAGAAACTCCCTAAAATACCTAAAGCCTTTAGTCTAAATAGTTTCTGTTTGGTGGAGAAGAGAGGAAGAAATAGAGACATGAAAAATGCCTGCAGTGTGCAAATCACAGGATCCTGAACCCCCGCCCTGTTCCTTGAGAAATGGCACCAGTAAAGACTGCTCCTGCTTTAGGAGTTTTCAGCTTTTAACATCCATGTATCCATGGCTTCTGGGGCTTGTAGAGGCTTTGCCTAAAGCAGCTGAAACCTGCTGCACATTTTCCTGGAGGGGGTGACAATGACACAATGGACGTCCCCATAACAGAGTTGGGGGAATCTGTAGTGCAGACACCACAAGAGGGTGCTGCAAGTGGCAGAGTTTCCAGAGATAAGGCCACATAACTGCAGAGAGGTGGGCACATTTTTGAGATGTTTAGCATTTTTAGACTTTCCCCTTGTAGATTAAGGGCCAGATTGTGCAAAACACAGAGTGCCCTCAGCTCCCGCCCAAGGGACTCCAGTGTCTCCTGGGCAGTGCTCTGAGCCTGGCAGCACCAGGCTTGGGGCACCTCTGGGTAAAGAGCAACATTTGAAAGGGACAGAGGAGCTGGCAAAAGGAAGCTGCTGCTTGAGACACCAGAACTGCTCATGGGGACAGACAAAGGGGTGACAGTAACACCCTCCCCTGCCTCAGGCTGTAACAGTGGCACAGAAGGACACCCCTGCAGTCAGAGCAGGCACCAAATATACATGGAGAGCTCACAAAGCCAATTCCACTCCTGCTGTTCAACAACAGTGACAATACAAGGCTCACACAGCAACACTGCAGCTCCAGCTCCATCATGACACACCAGAGGGCTGTGGAGCCTCCTCTACATCTGCATTCACACCCAGGAGACAAAAGAAATCTGCCTGTTCCCTTCTCCCCAGCACACCCTGCAGGTGCTCCCAGCCCAGCCCATGCTCTTGGGAAGAGGCAGGATGGCTCCAAACACGCTGCTATTTCCAGCCACATTTTTTTGTTCCACAAGTACCTCCTGCAATTAACACTGGGGCATTTCAAATGCCACCTTGCAGTGTGTGCAAGCAGCTTAAAGAAAACAAGAAGGTATTTCATGGAGTGCTCAAGCATGGTCAGGCTAATCAAGCTGGTCTGGAACATGGGGGGTTGTTAATACCATACCAAGGTGATTTGCAGAACTTGCCAGAGCAAGGTGAGCCCCAAGCAGAGCAGAACCATCTGTCCACACTGAAAGCAGTGGCCCAGGCTATTCAGATGGCAAATTGCACATCCAGCACTGCCTCTCAAACCACACCTGGGTAACACCTCCAGTTTCTGTGATAACAGTGCAGACTTGTCAGATTGATCTGCCAGGATCCTCCCTCCTGATCTGTGCTAACCCCTGTTAACCCTGTCCAAAGATTAGGAGGTGTCTGTGAAACAATTGCCTGAAATGCCAACAGGCTCTGCATGGAAGTCATCCCAGCTCTCAGTGTTGCATCTTTAAGATCCCCAGAACTCCCACAGAGAACAGAGACTAAATGAGCTTTAAGAAACTCTCACCAAATCCTCTGCTTAGAAAAGTTACAGAGATAAAAACATTTAATTCTCTAAATGGGAAGATTCAGTTCAAATTACAGTTGAACTGAATCCATGGGATAAGACATAGGGACAAGACTCATATGTCAGTAGCCCAGCCACAGACCTCAGAGGAGGTGCCTGAGTATAACCAGGGAAGTCTGAATTATCCCTGCCAGCTCCTGGTCTCTGCTCTAAGAGGAAACCACATGACCTGGCAGTGACAGCCATGACAGACATTGTTTGGTGTGATGTGGATTTTTTGGGTTTGTTTGTTGGGTTTTTGTAGTTTTTTTGTGTTTTTTTTTTTTTTCCCCAAGAGCAGCTGAAAGAAGTAATTGTCACTAACCACACTCTCACAAAGCAAAAACCTCATCCACCATTCCCCAATCCCAGCTGAAACCCAACCCCAAGTGAAGCATCAACAAACATTCAGACACTCTCTTAAGAGTTGAGAGAGAACAGGCAGGCAGAGATTCCTTCCTGCAGGTAGCTGTTGGGAACAGACTGGATACCTCATGGCAGAAGATTCCAGTAATTACCCTGTTCCCAGAACGTGTGTCCTGGCTAAACACTGGCAGATCTGAGTCCAAACTGGACTGTGTTCAGGAAAGATGGTCACACATTCTGTTGCAACTAAAAATCTTCCTTTATGATGGGAAGAGGGTCTTAGAGCAGTGGCTCCAGAACATCCCAGGGTACAAAAACCAGCTTAGGGGGTCACTTACCTATTAGTGAGTTGCTGTTTCTGTTGACGGGTTTGGGAGGAGGGACGGGAGGCTGTTTGGCAAGAGCTGTGCTGGCTGTACTAGTGGGAGCAGTAGTGTTGGCACTGGCAGGAGCAGGGAGCAGAGTCCTGGGAGCTGGGGAAGGGGCAGCTGTGGAATTGACTGTCTTTGCTGCTGTGGGGGCTGTGCTGAAGGGGGCAGTTCTTGCAGTGCTGCTGGCAGGGGTTGGTTCCTTTGCCTGCACTTCGTTTGCCTCCTGGGAAGTGGAGGGAGGTCTTTTTGGAGGAAGCAGAGGTTGTCTGGGAAGATGTGGCTCCTGAGGTGGTTCCAGTTCAGGCCCAGGGTGGCTGCTGGAGGAGCCTGCAAAGGGAGGCAGCTCAGTTTAAGGCACTGGAAGGGCCTGCTGAGGGTGGGAAGGTTCAGATGAGAATTCAAAACTGATTGCAGGAGAATGTGAAGCCCTGATTTTGCACATGTCTGGTTTCTTACCCTGCCTCTTCTTTGGCTCCTCTGCTGGAACAGGCTTCCTAAGGCTGGATGGCTTTGTGGCCTCTTCCTCCTGGCTGGGCAGGTTAGAGACCCCAGGGCCCCCAATGGGGACAGTGTGGCCATTCTTCAGTGCAGGAGGGTTCAGCTTCTCTGGCTCTTCACCATCTGCAAGGGGATGGGAGGAGAGACAAGCAAAGAGAAAACACTCAGAAAGGCAGGGGAGAGGAGAGGTGGCTGAGCTGACTCAACCACCATGGAGCCACACCAGCTTCTTTCTGGCTTCTGAAACAGCTGGTCTTCAGTCACCTTCTGCACAGGACAGCACAGCAACCCAACCAGTTGGAGCTGAGAGCCCCTGATTTCATTATCAAGGAGTAAATCACACAGCACTGTATGCCACCAAGGGTTGTCCTTCTGCCTGTCCTGCCCTTCCTCCTGTGTTACAGATTAGCATGTGCTGCAGCACAAGGAAGTTGTAACTGAAGTCATAAGTCTCCAGCAGCTTTTGTATCCCCTCTCCATCATGGAGCAGCCACCAATTCCCTGTTGCAATGCAGATTCCAATATGAGCCCAGTCACCTATTGCACATGCAATAATAGACCTTCATAAAGCCTTTTGATTGGTTTTCAGTTTTCCCTGTTTTCCTTGTTTCTACCCTGAATTTGGCACAAAAATCGCTGTTCAACCCAAAACATCAGCAAGGCAGGTTTCCTCACTTTACCTTGGTTTTAATCAGATGTAAGGACACAGCTCTAGAATTTGATGTAGGTCACTTTGACTATTTCTGCTTTTACAAATTCTAGCATGGAGGTTCCCAGTGTTAGAAGCAAGACCTCTTTCTGGGAAAAACCTCGTCCAATCCAGCCAATACTTTTGAGGGTCCTGCTACTCCTAATCCCCATGAGGAAATACTCCACCATTCTCTGTAATTGCCCTGACAGTATTTTTGACAGTATTACTCTCAAAAAAAGACTCAGCATCCACCTCTAAGGGGAAATTGCCCATTTTGACTGATTTTCAACTCAAGAAAACTTGAATAAATCACCCATTTGATTAAAAATATTTTTCAATTCAGTCTGCCATCTCTGAAGGAACTGGAGTGTGTGGCATCCAGGCCCAGCACACTCTGGTGCTCTGATTTTTGATAATTTATTCCACTGCCCTTCTCACCTTTTCTCTCCCTCCAAAGTATTAGCTCCCCTTCCCTAAGCTGGTGTTATTCAGAAGCTTCCCAGGATTTCTTTTCCACAAGAAACAGCCTTGGTTGCTGTGAGAAGCTGGCAGGCAGTGCTGCCTCGCTCACTCACTGCCCTTCTCTGAAATGCAGCAGGCACATACTGCAACAGGAGGGAGTTTCCTCCCCAGCTAGGGCTGAAACTCAAGGGATGAGCCAGAGATTTTTATGGAAGCAACTGCCTCTGGTTATCCAAAGTTTTCAGCAAGGAAGACAGGAACTATGACCAGCTCTCCTCACCACTCAAGCTTGCCTGCCCTTCTCTGGCAGGGAGCTGCAGCTCCTGATGGCCTCTCACACTCAACTTCAGCTCCAGTGCCCTTCTTCAGGGTCAAGAGAATCCAATGCCATGTTCTTTTCTTACTCTGAGCTCAGTATCCACATCCAGGAGCCCACAGCCTGCTGACCTCCCACCCAAGAACAGCAAGGCTGCCTCTCTTGGCTTCTCCTCCACTGACACCTCTTTTACCTCTACTCCTCTCTTCCTCATCTCAAAGCATCATCATCCAGCATCTTTCCCCCCTCTAAGGACTGACCTAAGAAAATTAACTGACCTCATACAAGCAGGCTTTAAAACTGCAAACAAATACAATCACCCACTCTCACATCTTATGACTGCCCAAGTGTCTTAAACTCCCAGAGGGATTTAGATAATGCGCCTCTAATCTACCCCTCCTGCCAACACTGACTGCTCCCTCACGCTGGGCCTTTGCACTTTGGATTACACCCATCTTCTGTTTCTAAAACCAGAGCAGATGTCTCAGAGAAGAAAATAATTCCACCTTAGCCAGGCTTCTGTTACACCTGTACAGCATGGAAGATCTCTGCCTCCTCTGCCCTCTCTAACTGGAAGTCTGGTACCCAAAGTCTTTGAACTCTCTTCCAGTTTCACCCTGTGACCTCCCACCCTTCTGTACCTGGTGAACTCTGCAGTGAGGCACTGACACCCTCGGGTAGGTGTCAGTGGTATCACCACAGCACAGTTTTTTCCAGACTTTCTCTTTGTTTTGCTTTCGGTGGTTTGGTCTGAAAACCACTTTTTCACCTCCAGTTTTCCACTTTCTTAGAATGAAACTTGCACTAGGCCAAGGCTGTCCCTGCAGCGTGTCCTGAGGTGCAGTTACACACTGCTCTAAGCCAAAGGCCACACTCTCACTGCAGGAGATGGAGGGCTGCCATCTCCCCACACCTTCCTGCCCCCTCCCTTGGACCCACATCACACTAATCCCAGCCAGGTGACTGAATGGTGATCTGACAACTTATTCTGGCAGCTTGATCCCAACTGGGAGACATCAAAGATGAAAGAAAAGGGGGTAAGACTTCGCACACTTCTTAGACAGCAGCACAAACTTTAGTAAGCCTAGTGGTGACCATGACACCCTAGCATGAAGCATCTCTTGGAAGACATGCCCCTACCCAAGTAGCTCAGAATTCATCCATTTCTGATTCTTCTCCCAGCCTGAGCCCCAAGGGCAGCACCCCTCCCATGTGGAACAGCAGGAGATTGTGAGTGACAGTGTGACAGCAGAGGCTGGCAGGACAGCACAGGTATCTGGAGCAGAACACAGAGAGGGACAGCATGGGAAGTGACCACAGCACAGCCATCCAGCCCTGCAGGGGGGTGTCCCAGACAGGCACTGCACTTCCTCAGCACCATCCTCCTCCTGAGCAGCCTGCCTTCCTCCCAGGTGGGAAAACAGACAAGAGAGAGCATTGAAAAGGGTAAGGCAGACAGGAATCCCTTCAGCAGAAAGCTCTTGAATTTGTCTCCCAAGGGTGAGGTTTGGCCAGAGGAAGATCAGCTACACAGACACAGACAGAAGTTCATTTGCAGACTCACCCTGCTCAGGCTCTTCCAACAGAACCCCTCTTTTTACCAGCTCCTCTCTTGGCTTTCGCATAGAAATCTTTCGTTCTAAAACTGATATTAAATTGAAAAAAAGCACTCAGAAAACAGGGCAAGCTTGATGTTCAAGAAGTTGTTGTTGTTGTTTTTTTGTTTTTTTTTTAAAGAGATTCTCTAGAGCTAATAAAAGGGCTTCAAATTTCACTGGGTTTGAATGGATTAAGAGGAGAGAGGAGGAACTGCATGTTCAGACCTGCATTTCACACTGCACTGCTGATCATGGAGCAAATCCTCCCTCCCCACAGCTGCTTGGGGAGCTTCCTTGAAAGAAAGGAATTAATCTGTCTGAAACTACAGCTCCATGGCAAGGTGTTTCTGGTTGTCCCATTTTGATTCTTACACGTGTCAGCACTCAGGCTTGTGACAGCAAGCCCTCCTCAGATGGATGGAGGAAGGGACACCCACCCAGCCCCTGTTACCTTCTGAAGTCTCCTTGAATTTGTCACTGCTTTTCTTTTTCCTCCACTTCCAGGGTTTGAAAATCTTGCCAAAGCTTGAGAACTTGCTTTTCCTCTTTGTAGGAGGTGTGGTGTCACCTGATTCCAAAACATCTACCCCCATGCTGGCATCACCTGGGGCGTGATCCACCTCTTCAGCTGGAGAGAAAAGAAGGAAAAGAATAAAGAATTATTTCTGTGCTGCAGGTAACAGCTCCCATCTCCCACCAACTCATCCCACACTGGGCATAGTGGCACATGTTCATGCAAAGAAGGGAACAAGACTATCTGTGGCTCCACTGAGCCCTCAGCCTGGGGAGACACAAGTGGGCTTCTCAACATAAACAGGGCAAAGGGAAACTGGTAAGGGCCTTCCTGGTGAGACAAAGATTACAGAATCCCAGAATTGTTAAGGTTAAAAAAGACCTCCAAGTTCATTGAATCCAATCTGTGACCAATCCCTACCTTGTCACCAGCCCAGAGCACTGAGTGCCACATCCACTCATTCCATGGAGACCTCCAGGGGTGGAGACTCCACCACTGCCCTGGACAGACTGTGCCAGGGACTGACAACTCTTTAAATGAATAAATTCCTCCCAATGTGCAACCTGAACCTCCCCTGGCACAACTGGCTGCTGTTTCCTCCTGTTTTGTTCCTGGTTCTTCGGGGGCAGAGCCTGACCCCCACCTGGCTACACCTGCCTGTCAGGGAGTTGGAGAGAACAAGAAGGTCCCCCTGAGCTTCCTTTTCTCCAGGCTGAGTTCCCCCAGCTCCCTCAGCCACATATTAATTTAATTTTGCAGTGTCACAGCTTTGCCCACGAACACAAACCACTTCCCTACATTTTCTCCTCTTCATTTGTGCTGGACACAAGGGATTACCTGAACACAAACACCTTCCAGCCCACTGAGCTGACGTTCACAACTGTCTGCAGCCCACAATCACCAGACCCATTCCAGCAGCTGGAAGTGCTGGATTTTCCCTTGATTTTCCTTCTATAAATAAGGGCAGCAAAGCTGGCCAAGAGCAACAACTCCACAGGAAAGCGACACAATACAGGCCTGTGCTCCACCTACTGCACAGGAGTCTCTGGAGAACAGCACAAGAAGGACACGGAGGTGGGAAGGGACATGTTGAAAAAACCAAACCAAACCAATCCCACCCCCAACTCAAAAAAAACCCCCCACTTCTGAAGCAGAATCAGAGTACAAAACACTCATCTGGGGATTGCTGATCCTGCCCTGCCTGATGTTGCTGTTTTGGGGTATTTGATGGAACACAGAGAAGCACTTACAGTGAGCAGAATCTAGCACTGCCTGCAAAAAAAAAAATAAATCAGTGAGCACAAGCTAAGTGAAGCCAGCTGGTGCCCACTCTATGGCAGGATTTCCAGAGCCAGAATCCCTCAGCTTTCAGCACTAGAGACAGGAGCACTGCAGAGCTCCATGGAAAAAAAAAAAAACAAAAACCAACTTATGGAGAAGAGAGACACCCCCCAGCCCCACCCAGCAGGCTGGAGTGTCCTGATACAAACTGCTCAGGTGTCTTCTTTTGGAGCCTCCAAGTCAGACATTGTGGAGCTTGGGAGCACAACAGACCTTTTAGCCAACTTCAGACAAGCCTGTGTGACACCCCTGCAGGACAGACAATGCCCCATAGGTAACAGGAAAGTTCAGCCAAGAATCCCATCTCTTGAGACTGAGAAAAGAATTTTAGGGGAAAGCTGCTTCACACATAGAACAAAGAGCTAATAATGTATCTTCTGTATTCTACAAACCTCCACTGAGCATACAGGCCCTGATGTGAAAAAGCAGATTCCGGACAGAGAGGAAAAAAAAAAAACCACAAAAAAAATGTGTTGATGCAGCTCTACCTGAAACCCTGCAGTGCTTCTCAGCATAAGATCTGAGATCCCAGAGAGCATGAAGCACAGGTAGCCACAGCCATGGGCTCCTGAATAGCCTCAGGCCACGGGGCTGGGGACAGGCTACCACTGTGTCACTGCAGGACAGACAGACCCCATTTTTCCAGTCTGGAATGGAAGATCACTGAAACACAGGGAAGAGAAGAACTACAGAGGGGAACCGGAGAGTGTTTGAGCCACAGTTTACTTGTTGGATGTACTTTTGTTTAAATCAGCCCCGTAACAGAAAGTCCCTCACTCTGAACCAGTCAAAAGCTGATGTCAGCCAACATTTGTTTGAAAAAGCAAGACCAATTCCGCATCTGAGATGCTTTTAAATAAAAGAAAAAAAAAACCAAACAAACCACCAAACCCTAATTTCATAACAGGAGAGAAACTGGGTGGAAAATAACATACACCAGGGCAGCACTGATCTGTGATTTTCTGCAGGGATGGAGGGAGGGTGGATGGAAGGTGGGGAGGACAGGAGGGGGGCACGCAGAAAGGCATTTCAAGCTCCCAGAAACCCAAGAGGAATTGTCTGTATGTTTAGAGGCACTTTCTTCAGAGACCACAGCATTAGCCCCAGAGTTGTACATGCAATTTTAACAAGCAGTATTCACTGTGCTCAACAGAGCATTCCCAAACTTAACCAGGCAGATGTGAGCACTTGCCAAGCACAGGCTGTGGACAGAATTTGAAGCCCAAGTGCCATCAAAGGCATTTCCCTCACCTTTCCAAGGAGAACAGTGCTGAAGGCAGCAGTACCAAGCTTGCCTTATATCCCCTCTTCCCCGAGTTGCTCTGAGGAATGTCATTTATGTGCTGCCTACCACCCAAAACGTCAGAGTGCTGCACTAAGTGAAGTAAATTATTAAAAGAAAACTCAACCATCAGATCCAGGGATTAATGAAGAGCCCTCAGCACCCTGGAATGTCTCCATTTCCAGTCAGAAGGAGAATGACCCTGCCACAGCCCCCTCTGAGCAGCCAGGGAGCAGCACAGGACATGAAAGGATGAGCCAAAACTGCAGGAGGCACACGGTACCTCCAAAGGAGGAACAGCTGAGAACAGAGAGGGTGGGGAGAACCCACATGTGACTGCTCCTGGCAGAAGCTCTTCCAGCAGCTCCGACTGTCAAAGCAAATACCTTCCCAGGGTGGAGTTTTGCTGCCAGAACTGCAACCACGCAGGTGAACACAGGAGGTTTCACAAGACCTTCACATCAAGAGCAAATCACTTGGTCCTGCTGCTCTGCCTCACTGCTCCCTCAGCCCGTGTTACAACTGCTCGGAGGCTCCTGCTGAGACTCAGGTGTTGTCCAACAGGAAAACACTTGGTTTTGTTGGTTCATAATCAGTTCCATGCCCAAGAACAGCCAGGCAAGAGGGGGAGACAGGCACATTAGAACACAAAACTGTCCAAATAATTCCCACTACCCTTTTGCTCTGTGCAGAATAAACTTGCTATGTTACCAAACATTCTGAGACCATTCCAGCCCACTACTCACACTGAAGCCAGGGAAGCAATTCCTTCACTGATCCCCATGGGATTCGTTCTGTCCCCTTGTGCAGATGACAGGAGAGCCTCTCCTACCCTTCCACAGCACTCTTCCTTTTCCCATCCCCAATTACCACAGGGACATAGACATTTAAAGCAGTCTGTTGTGAAGCAATTATGACACTGAGGACTAACCAGCGGGTGGATCAGCAGCTGGAGGTGAGATTTGCAGATCTGCATTCAAATAACCTTATTGTCCAGTGATTGTTCACATTAGTGCTCACACTCCCTCCAAAATGGACCTTCCATTCACAGCCCATTTCCAGCTCAAATCTCCACGAAATGGTGCAGGGAGGACATCTCTCCCCTGTGAAGGCAGAGAATCCACTTTGCTGAGGCTGTGCCTCCTCCTGCTCTGCTCTATGAGGTACACGAGGGTCCTTAAGCTGCTTTGCAATGCAAAGGGGAAACCCTTCCTTATCCGAGTCCAGCACTGGGAAACCGGGTAGGAACCACGGCACAGTGCTAGAGGAACGAAATCAGGCAGAGAAAGAGGAACCAGACTTCGAGGGAAGGGTGGGAAGCATCAGGAATCTGATGCCTTCACCCGACCAGGCCCAGCAGCAAGGCTGTGTCCAAGAGACCACCCTCACCATGGTGCCAGGCTGGAAAACCCATCTGAAATACAGGAAAAAGCTTAAAAGAGGTCAAACAGCTCTGGGTGAAGCCAGCAGAGTCCTCATGAGAAGGTCAAGAGATTCCCAGCTGGCAGGTCCCTAAAGTGACCCCACACTGAAGCAGGGCTTTGTTTAACCCTTCGGGAAGTCCACGCTTTGGAAAAGTGACCCTGGAGCTGGGAGAGCCCCACAGAGCCCACCCTGACAGCTGGATGCTGTGCTTCATGTTCCAACAGAGCCCTGGTTGAGGCAAAATCAGGAATACAATACGTGCTGAAGTTGCAGCCCCTGGGGGAGATGGCCTGGAACACTTGGAGCTCCCAATCCAGCTGGTGCAGGGACAGCGTGGTGCCCCAGCTGCTTTCCAGCCAGAGCCTCCTGCCATTTCAGATCCACTCTCCCAAACACTTAAGCTGTTCTGATCTCGTTCTATCCAAACAAGCAAGTGATTTTGAGCTGTTTAAAACAGCAGATTTGCGTTAACCCAAAATGTTTAGACTGAAATAATCTAGGGAAAGATCACAAAATTGGCACAGCCTGAACACACAAGAAGGCAGGAAGCTCCAGCAGTGCCAAGCAGGTTGGGATGCAATTCCCTATCGGTCTGCCTGGCCAGCTGGTCCTTTCAGCTCTCCCCTGCAGACATATTTTTTTGCTCAAGTCTTTCAGTTAAATTTCATGTAGAAAAAAGCTCTTTTTCCACTGCATCTTGTGGTATTGAGCGACCTCAGTCTTTTTTTTTTTTTTTTTTTTCCAAAACAGAGAAACCATTTCAGTGGAAGGAGCTAGAGACCCACAGCTGTCTCTCCACCCTCATCAAGTGGCTGTGGTGACGTGTCTGTCACCTGTCCCCAAAGGTCCTGTCAGGCTTGGGGCTGCCATTCCCACTGAACACAGTGAAGCTTTCACTTCCACCACTGCTCTCAGTGGGTCAAACTGGCCCAGCCAGGATCCAGGGGCTCAATTAAAAACCCCACACGCTGTCACACCATGGCCACACACACAGGACACCCCAGCAAGCAGCTCCCAGCTGGCCCCCAGGAACCCCACCTCTAAATGCCATGGCTTAATGATCACATCATGGAGAGGAAAATCCACCATGTCAGCAAGGAGAGTTAATCCCCATCTTCAGGGGTCAAGCCCCAAAATATCCTTTCGTAGAGCCAAGCACTGCCAGCCTGGAAACAGGCACAGCAGGAACTTCAGGGACCAACAGGAATAACTAAAAAAGCATTCCTTCCATTAAGGATTATTTTCTCATGTGGAAGATACCTGCAGCAGTTACATGGAATAGAGGCACCTCTGATGCACAGTGTTAAAGAATTAAACCCAACCTGGATCTAGTGCAGGGCATTCCAGAATCAATCCTGGTGAGTTTTTAAACTGTTTTAACTCAGGCCACACATCCTCAAAAGTCACCCTGGCTATGGAGAAATTTTGCTTTTAAGCTAAAAATCACTTCAGATCCAAGTCTCAGATCACAACAAAGCAAGGCTGAAGAAATCAAGGGATTGCATCTCAGATGATGACACTTCGTAACATCTTGACTATACCTGGGAAAAAACCTACTGATTTCTAGTGTTCATGAGGAAAATGGCACAATCCTTTAGGGATGCAGGATCAGTGAGCCCCAGGACAGGGCTGCAGAATGGAGCTGGTAGGAAAAGGCTGAGAACAAACTGCTTTTCTCCCCCAAACAGGGGAGAAAAGGCTGGTAAAGCAGTCTAACAGAAGCCAGGTATCCCCATTCCTGCACTACCATGGGCTCTTTGCCCCAGTCCTTTTCTGAGATGTAAGACCTGGTAAATTGATTAAAAAATGATGTTTCCTCATGAGGAAATATCCCTATTTTGATGTGTGAACAGACTTGCACAGTGTCGAAATCGTGAACTTGGGCCAGATTCCTTCCATCCACAAACCAGAGCTCACCCAGAACCTGATCCATCTCTTCTTGTAGGAATTATTATGGGATTTCCACAAATCCCAGGAGTTCATAAGGAGCTTGCTGGGCATTTCTGTCTTTGGGCAAATGAGGTACTTCAGTGCCTCAGCAGCAACTCTGCTTAATCACCTTTATTTCCTTCCCTGAGGAACACACCTCCCTGAAGTTCTGCCATTGGGCAAGGGCACAAGGTGCATCAGGAGGCTTTGCAGGGAGTGTGGCTGCTCATTACACACCTCAGGGACCTGGAATACAGCAGTACCTACAGCAGGACCACTGCACCCAGAGCCAGTGCCAAGGCACTGCCAAAAGCCTTCTTGTTGCCACCACAGTGTGGGTGCACAGGCTGGAGAGCAACTCCCCCCTTTCCCACCCTGCTGTGTCCAGCAGAACAGTCAAGAATCTGAGAAGCTTCCAAGCAAACAGCAACAACTCAAAAAGCAAGCACTCTTTGAGGGAAATGCTGTTAAAAGTATCCGAAAAGCACTTTGGTTAAATGTTTCTAAGCTTCCCTAAAACAGCTTTAAAAACTTGCTGTGTGTTTTCCTGAAGTGTCCAGGGAAGACGTGAATCCTGACCTTAAAGGAATAAAAGGTTGTGGTCACAAAACAGCCTCAAACAGTCCCAGTCCTTGGCTTCCCTGTGTTTTGTATGTTTCTAATCACCATAATCTTCACAGGACTCTCCTTAACAGCATCCTGCCACAGTTAATGCAAGAATCATCTCTTCAAGTTCCAGATTTAATCAGCAGGAACTGTGAGAGCTGTGCCATGAAAAAAAGACTTCAGAGAGCAAATGAGCAGTTGAGGAAATACCAGGTCTGCTGGCCCCAGTCTCCAGAAAACACAACACCATTACACCAAGCCCACTCCCCTCGAAATTACCACTGCTCTTGGTGTTTGATGAGAGAAAGAGCCCAAGACTGACCAGGTCAGTTTCTAACAGTGAATAAATCCAAGCAGAAGATGCTGTTAATCTCCACAGTACAAAGATAACTGAAGTTTTACTTCTCCCTTCCACTCTCTCTATCACTTTATTTTTAGCAACTCTTGAACAAGACTAGCTGGAGTGATCTGGTAGTGCTGGTGGGGAAGAGAATCACTGGCTTCATCTGAGCCCTAGAAACACTTGATAGGGTCAAAGTTATAGAAGCAAAAAATAATGAAAGTAATAATCTGTATCTTGAGGATGCTCTTTGTCTGGCAATGTCAATTTCTTCTCTAAGAATCAGAAAATTCCACTTTACAGATGAGGGTGCACAGCTGAGCCCAGCCAGCTAACAGTAAGTGGGAATGAGAGAAAGGCAACAGAGGGATGTGGAAAGTCTCCTCATAGCCAGTGCCTTCCCAGTCCCAGTGCTGGGAACAGCACCCACGACAGACCTGGAGCAACACTGACTCCCCCCCACAGTGCTGGGGAAGTGGGGCTGCTCCCAGAGCTTCACACAGTTGTGTTTTCTCCAGCCTGTTACTCAGATACCTCACAGTGACGAGGGAAAACAAGCAGGGAGATTACTGCCAAGCCCTTCTCCCCCTGAAGCTGCTATAGCTGCCCCAAAAGCTGGGTGACATCAATCACAAGGAGGCAATTCTTGGTGGCTTTGGTCTAGGCTCACTCTCGGGGCTGACTCCTGCCCCACACAGGTGAACTTTCCCACTGTCCAAGTGCTTCCCAAAGGCAGTACCCCTGAATCCACGCCACTTAAAACAGCAGCTTGGAGCCTGCCTGAAGATCAGAGAACATGTTGCACAGGGATTCCATGCGAAACAAGTCAGAGGAAGGAAGGAAATTGAGTTATTTCTCTGGTTTCTCTCCCCAGCTGGGCGCAGGTTACACAAGTTCCACATTCCACTCCTCCCAACTCCTCCGTTTCACCTGCAGTGCTGCAGCCCCAAAGCTCCCTGTCTCCCCTGCCCTCCATTACTCACCAAAAGCACCTGGATTTACCGGTCTCGAGAAGTGCGGCTGCCCCATGAGATCCCGCTCAGAGCAGCTCTCCGGGAAGAGGTGGGAGGGGAAAAGAGGAAAAGTCTACGCTGAGAACACTTCAGCCCTTTATAAAATGATAAATCCACACTTCAGATGAGGAAAAAGCCTGGCGAGTGAGGCGACTCCCAACTCTCAGGCCACGGCTGCGGTGCCCGATGGGCCGGCACAGGTCCTGCTCTCCCTGTCCCCCATGGCTGGGCACTTGATTCTCATAAATAGGTGTCCGTGCCAGCTCCCTTCACGCAGGAATGCCTGTCATTCCAGAGCCGAGCTGGCTAGGGCCGAAGCTCAGCTGGGAGCCAGGACAGCCAGCCACGATCCAGCCACTTAGCTGCACAATCCAAATTATCAACACCCCTCGCTCCTGCCTCGCATCCAGTTTAGCAAGAAGAGGGAAAAAGCTGGGAGCCAGGAGAAGGAGAGCAGAGCGTTTTCCTGAGGGATGTGCTTGGAGAATCCGTGCACGGCAACACACCCAGGGGTTTCACCTCCCAAAATGGGATTAAGGAATTTACAGCCTACCTGTGCCAGCTAAACACAAACGAAGGCACTCAGGGATGAGACAGCTGTTCTCCAAGTGCTGTGGGAGCTGCATTACCCCCGAGCAAAGGGAATTTCAAAGACAGCCTGAATTGATATGCATCTAGCCAAATATATAATAAAAATACAGTCTCATGCAATTCCCCTCTCCACTAAAGTTACCAGGAAGCGTGTCTTCTCGCATAATTTAAATTTAACAATGGAAAATTTAAATTTAACAAGGGAAGTAAAAGTTCAGTTTCTATTCATGTGTCACAGCTTGATGGCTAAGGTAGCCAACATTCCCCTCAGCCATCTGCCTCACAATAAAAAGATCTCCACAGTTTAAATATGTCCACTTGGATTCCTTAATTTATCATTAAAGCTTGGGTTAGGACTTCTGTGAACTTACAGCTCGTTTTCCCTGTACACCCTACAGAGGAGCAGCAAAATCTTTAAGCATCCAGAAGTTTAATCTTAGTTCAGGGAAAAAGCAAAAGCAGTTTTCAAAAAAACACACAGGAATTTGCTGCAGCATAAAAAGGGTTAAAATCAGGAACCTGACCCCATGTGACACATCTAGGTTGGTTTTTCCCCAGCGTAGGAGAAGTTTTAAACAACAGGATCTGCTGCAGCGCTCGGTGTCCCTGTCCCTGCTGGGCCAGCAAGAGGAGGCTTCAGTATGACTGAATACTACTCAGGCAGCAATCCCAATAGGAAAATCTTCTATTCTGGGAAACAACCAGATCCAAGATCGTCGATTTTGGCTGGTGCAGCTGGGAACAATCAATGCTGCACATTGCCCAGAGCAAATGCCCTGGGACTGCTGTTCCCAGCCCCATGGATGGGGAGATGCAGTGCTACAAAAACATACCCCATACCAGGGCAAGGAGTAGTTCTGAAATCCTTTAACACCTCACCTGAGCCACAAACACACCACAAAGTGTACTAAATGTGCCATTGGGCAGCTTGCAGATCCACTCCTCATCCAAAGGCAGAGACACAGGAGGAAGGAGAACACTTGTGCACCTCCTCCATCCCTGGTGCCAGGCACATGACCCTCATCCCACAGACAGCAGGAGCAGGTGGAGGAGCAGGGGATGAGCAGAGCCAGGGAGGCAGACAGCAAATACCACTGTCCTCCCTCGAGCAGGGCACATGGACATTCCTGGAAGTGTTGCTCTTCTCCAACTCCCACCACGGACATCTCCATTTGGGCTCTCACTGTGGGCAATGAACATCCCAATTCCCAGGAATGCTCCACCTCATTGAAGACTTTTTGCTTTGAAGCAAAGAAAAAGCTGTTTTTAAAGCCATTTATATTCATCTAGCAGAGACCCATAAAGGTCAGAGATAAAGGCAGGAAGATTTCCTCAAGTCTGTAAATCAGCTGCCCAGCTTGGAAGGAGGTGTGGAAAAAACATCCTTGCATTGGGGAATGCTACAGAATGCTGCCTCTAGACCTGCCTGGCTTCTAAAGAATTCAAGTCACTGCCTTTTAGAATTTGCTGTGAATTCAAAGTGCACAAAGCTCTGCTGCAGAACAGATGACACGTAGTAAATTGTTAAAGCACAGCAGCACAATCATATCCCTGACCCTTTATTTCTACATTAGTAAAACATGAAGCACTGCCTTAAATTTCAATAAAAATATTTAAATAAACAGATTTAAATTCACAGCAGCTGCAGTCCAAGAGATGCACAACAGTTACTCAGGCTCTGGTGCTGCACAGGAATCCTCCAGGCTGTGAAATAAAGTCCCTTAAAGTTCTCTATCCCTCATCAGGCCTCAAAGAGCATCACAGAGAGAATAACAAGGTTTGGCAATGGTTGTACCAGAAGCATTAATATTTCTTCCTGCAAGTCAGGGCTGTGATGCTCAAGGAGCAAAGAGATACAAATCTGTGTTTCAAATTGCAGCTGGCTCTGGACTTAAGCATCATTCAGGAGTACCAGCTACAACTCACTCTTCTTTTGGGGGAGAAAGCAAAACTCCACCAGAAAACAGCTGGCAAACATGCACAAATCCAAAAGTAACACCAGCATCATTATTTTCAAGGGAACTCATGGCCAGAAAAACCCATCAGTCCATCTTTCAGCTCCACCTCTGAAAGGAAAGGTGCAAATTCTGTCCCAGAAAACAGAAAGCCAAAAAATGCTCCTGTTTCAACTGCAGCCTGAGGTCAGAGCATGAGAGCAGCTCCTAAGAAACCCTCTGCTTTCAGAGGGCTTTGTTTCACCACTGGGAAAAAATACAGAATAAAGCAACGTGCTCTTGTCCCACTGGACATCCAGGATAAAGGAAAACCCACATTTTAAGCAAGGAAGAGTAATAAATGGCAAAAATTCCCATAATAATGAGAAAGGCCATCTGACTTTGCTGCACAGCAACTAGAAGAAACCAGAGCAACTGTTCTACTCCTCAGGGACAGCTGATGACTTTTTTAAGATGAAAAACTTGGAATAGCAAAGAGCTTCCTAAAGGGGAACAAAATGGGAAACAGGTGATTGTCCCTTCAACATTTCCTTTTAAAATACAGTAATGAAGAGACACCAGTTACATGAAAATTTTACATGATTTAAGGAGAGGCAGATGGCTGAAATAAAGACAGGCAGTAAACACTCAACCATGGGGTACATGGCCTTCCTCTGAAGTTTCATTTCCTCTCCATCCAGCCCGGCATCCCATTAAACCCCTGGCATTTCCATGCTAATAATCTGTTTATATACATTGTAAAAGGAACTCTTCTGGATTGTTTCACTTTAAAATCTAATGAAAGCCATAATGAGCCCAATATTAGCTCCTCTAATAAAGGCAGTGTTGTTCACATTTTGGTTCACACCGACGTGAAATGCTACATTCACCCGTGGTGACTCAGACATTTGTGTTCCATGATTCAGCCACAGGAACATTCAAAAGGACTGGGGCATTATCCCATCCCTGCTGATGGAGCTATTTAAAACCAGTGATACTGGGCGTTTTCCTTCAGAGCTCATCACACCAGAGACTCAGCAGGAGCTACAGAGCCTTTAAGGCTCTTTCACTGCAGGAGATGCACCCACTGAAATCCTCACACAGGGACCACCTCACCAGAAGGGCTGGCAGGGAGGAGAAAAAGTGGCAGCACCACTTCTCTGGATGTGTTTCACTGAATCAAGGAATGGTTTGGGTTGGAAGGGACCTTAAAGTCTATCTCCTTTCACCCTTGCCATGGGCAGGGACACCTTCCACTGTATCAGGTGACTCCAAGCCCCATCCAACCTGACCTGGAACACTTCCAGGGAGAGGCAGCCACAGCTTCTCTGGGAAATCCATTCCACTCCCTCATCACTCTCACAGGGAAGAATTTCTCCCCAATATCCCATCTAACCCTATTCTCTGTCAGTTTGAAGCCATTCCCCCTTGTCCTGTCACTCCAGGCCCTTGTAAATGATCTGTCTCAACCTTTCCTGCAGGCTCCCTTCAGGTGCTGGAAGGCCACAATTAGGTCACCTCAGAGCTTCTCCTCTCCTCCAGGCTGAACAACACCAGCTCCCTCAGCCTTTCCTCACAGGAGAGGTGCTCCAGCCCTCTAATCAGCTCAGTTTCACCACAGTTTTTGTTTTCAGCTTTGGAAGAACAAGAAAATGAAAAAATCTTGTATGTAGAGATATCAGCTCTGGCTGCCTAGAGAGATGAACCTTTCAGAGCCATTAAGAAGGGCAGCAGAGCAGGGGGAGGAACAGGCAGCAGACGCCAGGGAGTCACTCTGAACAAACGAACACAACGTGACGCTCTTCCTCTCTCCTCACATGGAATGAAAAGCCGGCGTGGAAGTGGAAAATGAGTTATTTATAAGGCAGCTGGCATCACATTGTTTGGGTCCTGCAGACTTTGATGGTCCAGATGAGACAAATGGGAGCTAACTGCTCCTACACCACATGACTTCCTTCATGCTTCCTGTGACATTTCCAAGAGGGAAACTCCTATTTCCCAGAGCACTGCAGTCCCCATGACCCCACCAGTTAGTCAGCACGGTGCTCCACCTCAGCAAAGGGCAGCAGGTCCAGCATGTCAGGGACTTGGTGCCACCACCCATGTGCTGGCATCAGGGAAGGTGAGCATGCCATGTCCCACAGCAGTCCGGATGTTGACCACCACGGAGCACAGCTGGAGGAAGAGAGAGCTGTGCCAAGGAGCTGACTGACAGCACTTCCAGCCCCACCTTTGGGAAGGTGAGGCCATGCTCCTGGAAAGCCCTGTGGTCACAGCAGGTGGCTGGAACACAAGGAATGGCTTCATTGTCACAGGGAACGGGCTGAAAAAATTGTAATTAAACTGGGCTTTGGGCCCAGAGGAGCTTAAGGCAAAAATACCCCCAGCCTTGCTTTCCAGGGGAAATACAACTTCCACTGAAGCAAGTTTTAGCCAGTACTGGAAAAGTCTCACCATCAATGCCTCCTCACCACTCCCTGCAATTACAACACAGGCCAAGTATTTTCTTGTTTACTAGTGAGGGAATGCTGAGGAATGTCATCTTGACAAAATTAAAGATTCAGTCACATCTTGGCTAACTTCAATAACCCTAATTTGATCACTATGGTGATTCATGGCTTTACCATCTCGAGGCAAGGGAAACTCCAAAGCTGATGAACGACTTTTTGGAGCACCTTGAAGCAGCATTAAAAGAAAGTCTGGTCAGAAGCCAAAGGAAGCACACATATAGGACACATTCCAGCAAAGCATCAGGCATTAGCAAAGCATCAGTGTATTCCCAACAGGGAGGCATTAAGAGGCAGGATACCCATCTGCCACTTCCAGCTACATTATTAGGAACGCATTAAGCAAAAACCCGGAGAAGAAAATTACATTAATTATTGCATTGTTTAGAGAAGAAACAGGAATGGCATTTAGCTTAACTCTTGTTTAACCCTCTCCTGCAGCAAAAACTCAAGATACTCAGAGAAAAAATGTATAAACTGACATCACCTGAAGCTCCTCACTTCAAAACACAGGGATGAAGAAAACCAAAATCTATTCCCCTCCTTCCAAAGCTCTGCCCAGCATGAGCTTTTAGGGCTGGCCCAACACAGCACAGCTTTGTGCAGACATTATCCAACATAAACAAGTCCTCCAGCAAAGTACATCTATGCCACCTTATAAAATCTATAGGACGAACTCTGCTAAGCACAACACTGGAAACTGCAAGCTAACAGCAAGAATATCAGTAAATATGAAACCTCTACATTCAGATGAAATTGCAATTAACCCTAAGAGGCAGGACTATATTTATTCTAAGTCAGTCTTCAGTGTATAGGTCAAGGTCCACAGACTCAGGCTCCCAAATTTCTGTTCCTACCTCTAATCCTTCAAGATGTCAAACTTCAGCTGCAAGCCTCTCTGCCCATACAGTAACTGAAAAGAAAGGCAGCAAGATTTCTCTGCAAAAGTGGTTTCCTCTTTTAAACGTTCCACAAACATCTCAGTAAATGCATTTGCTCTTCATACCCAAAGCTGAAACTGCAGCAAAAACACCTTTGCTCTGCCAACCCAACGGGCTTGCAGCAGCCACACCACACCAATAATCCAAATTATCCTTCAACACCTGCAGCTCTCCAGTCTGAAGTTACATTTTTTCCAAATTACTGCACAAGCCAGGCGGTGCCAGGGCATCCCACCACCCCTCACTCGCATGGTTCTGCTCAGGGAGTCTTACAAAAGTGCCTTGGTTTAGTTTTTGGGGAACACCCAATTTCCCCACCGCACCTGCTCTGTTTTAATTATTGACTAGGCGAGGAGCTCCTGATTAAAATGCAAGGCAAGTCTGGCACACAACCTCAGCTTCTGATCATCTCCCGTAGATACAGTTGGAAGAGAAACCCAAATTCCCTGCCACAGTTCAGAAATGAAAAGGAAGGGTGGATCAGTTTCACTTGGGGCACCTAAATTCAGCAAGGAAAATACTTTTTGTACCCTTGCAACTGAAAACTCTTATAAAATTTGAAATTTTAAACCACAGCCTTAGGTTCACACACAGAGAGAAGGTTTAAAAGCTTCCTTTCAATCGTACTGTGTTTTTACAAGCCATTTCTGCCAGAGTAAATCTAACAGGTAATTACAGGTCTGACCTCCTTCTATTGCACAAATATGCCTTTGGAAACAATGTGGATAAATATTTGCCCAATACAAGAAGACAACTCCAAGAGGAACCATTCCAGTTTATCAACTCTGTGATTCATGTTGATACAAGCTTTATTCTCTATTTAAGGAACAAGATAACGCTTTAGGAAGTGCATCTGCCCAAATTATGTTTCATAGATGTACCATGGGCCACCCTAAACAGTGGCATGGCCAGACCTTCAGGTCACACCCAGACAAGAGCCATCAGCCAGACAAGGAGTCAACTCCAAATATTGACTCTTGCTCAACTACCAAGGTGTCTCTGAGCAGCAGCGAGGCTGAAGGTGGAAACATGATGAGTAAAACATTGCTGCTAAATGTGAATAAAGCAGTGCTGGGGCCGTGCTGTGTAAAATCCCCTTCTTGCCCTTTGGAACTGGGGAGGGAATTATGGAGGCCCAAAGGAGCTGGAAACAAAATGAGAGCACTCCACCTGCCCCCTTAGCCTTATCCTGAAATCCCAATCCCAGATGCTCCTGTTTTCTGCCAGTACCAAGAGAACGTGGGAAAACAAGGTGATGGCAGCCACGGGCACCAAGAAGGCAGCACAAAAATCAGTCAGGATGACTGTGTCCCAAACCCTACAGACCTTGGGTCCCCCAAACCAAACACTGTTTACTTACTGCATTGACTCACATGAGTGTAGGGACAATGCCATGGGAATTGTTTACAGTGTCAAGGTCGTTTCATATAATTAAAGGAAATGTCAAGAGATGAGATAACACCAACAGTTCTGAAGCTACAGCTAATCCTAACCTTGTAGGAAGCTATTTCTTTCTCCCTGAGCTGCTCCCCCTCTTGCAGAAACAACCCTTCACACATTCCCAGATTCCTCAGTTCACCTCATTCCCTTCATCCTCTGCAAAGCACCAGCAGCAGCCTTATTTAG
This sequence comes from Rhadina sibilatrix, assembly GCA_013400275.1. NCBI lineage: Eukaryota > Metazoa > Chordata > Aves > Passeriformes > Phylloscopidae > Rhadina > Rhadina sibilatrix. The sequence continues at coordinate 112,194 of VWYO01006589.1, forward strand.
GAGCAAGCAGCACCACACCAAAACAAGTAGCTGAAGATCATTTCTAAGACTCAAATATTGCTGCCCTCTCCTCCCACTTGGCAAGTCTGGACGTGGGGCTGCAGTCAGAGCCCTGCCACAGGCACTGCTGCCAGCAGGAAACGGGGTTCAGTGCACAGAATCACAGGAGGCTTAGGGTTGGAAGGGATCTCTGGAGGTCACCCTGTCCAACTGCCTGCCAAGGCAGGGTCACCCAAAGCAGGTGACACAGGGAGGCATTCAGGTGGGTTTGGAATGGCTCCAGAGAGGGAGACTCCAGGCCCTTTTTGGGGAGGTGTCCCAGGGCTCTGCCACCCTCATGGAAAAAGTTCTTCCTCATGTTGAGGTCGAACTTGTGCTTTAGTTTATGGCCATTGTTCCTTGTCTTGTCCCTGGGCACCACTCTCTCAGACCCCTCAGAGACATTTCATAGACTCACAGAATGTTAAGGGGTTGGAATGGACCTTAGGGATCATCTACTCCCAATCCCCCTGCCCTGGGCAGAGACACCTCCCACTGTCCCAGGTTGTTCATTGATGGGATCCCCTCTCAGCCTTCTCTTCTCCAGACTAACCAGGCCCAGCTCCCACAGTCCCTGATCATCAGAGAAATGCTCCAGACCACTTATCTCTGTGGCCTCCACTGGACCCTTTCCAGTAGCTTCTTGTCTTTCTTACACTGTGAAGACCAGAGCAATTTTAATAAATTAAAGAAGGGCAGCAAGAGCTGTGATCACAGCCCAGCACAGCACCACAGACCATCAAGGAGGGGCTTAGAAACAGCAGCTCAGACCCTCCCACTGGAACAGCCCAGAGCTCAGTAAGAATGAGCTCCTCAAATATTTGCTCACCCTCCCAGAAAAAATCTGCAGAATTATATCACAGGACTATTTCAAGTATATCAGCTAACAATCTCCCAGCCAGCCTAATGGGAGCTGCAGTCCCACCTTCACTTGGATGCAGATAACCCACACACCAGCAGGATAGACAGAGGAGGATTCCCCCCTTTCCTTCCCCAGGGCAGTCTTTGGGACCCTCACACCTGAGTTAAACACCTTGAGATGCAGGCTGGGATCACAGAATGATGTGATGGCAGAGATTAGAGCTCCACTCTACATCCCATGGCTCCATGAGGCATTTCCCAAGGCTCAAGAAGGGAATGCTGCTGATTAGAGAGAAAGATCTCACAGGTATCAGTAAAAAACTCCCCACCGTGGCATCCACCAAAATCTACCTCCTCAAAATCCAGACCACACCAGACTGAGCAGCACCAAAACTCAGGTTCAAGGGTTTTCAGCTTGCAGGAAGAATGAGCAAGATCTACAAGAAATTCAAAGAGAAGTCACAGAGAAAACCAATGGAAAGCATCTCAAATAAGTGATTTATCAAGGGTCTGTGCCTCCTCTATCAGACCATGTTCCAGGAATGAAAAGTGGCTCCAGTAAGAGTATTCTTCAAGAGCAGTTATAGCAAGGATACCATGGAACAAGTGTGTGGTACACAAAATTACGGTGTATGTACACAAATATTAAACTGCTTCGCTGTGCACTTTGGGTTTGAAATCAGGAATTTTTTCTTGTGCTGAATTCCCATCTCAAAAAGCTTGTGGAAGGTGCTGACTCCTTTGCTGTGAGAATTATCCCCTGAGGTGCCTGAAATTACAGGCTAGTGTGATGCCATGTAAATCTGTCACCTTATCAACAGCAGGGCTGGCTGGCCTCTGGGCACTCGAACTGGTCCAAAATCCCAGGTGGCTCCTTGGCTACACCAGCCCCTGGGTATACATCCTCTGGGTGCCTTCTTTGAGACAGCCCAGACACTTTGTCATTAGCAACCCTGAAGCCTGTTTCTGCAGTAAATGAGCTCCTTGGATCTTCCAAAACAATTCTCACCTTCCTCGAGGGAACAGAAAAGCATAAAAATAAAACCTCACCAAAAAGTCTGCAGTTCTTAACAAGATCAGCCCGAAAAAAAAAGAAAAAAAAAAAAAAAAGAGGGAGAATCAAAGCTTGGAAATGAAAAGCTGACTGATCCTTTAATAACAGAACTTTCCTGTGTTTATGGAAATTTCTGGTTTGGCACAAAAACATCTGCTCATTTAGTGGGTGTTATAAGTATCACTTCTATACTCTGGTGATGCTGAAACCAAGAGGCCTGGTTTAGTGGTAAATGACCAGAGAAAAACATTTTCCATGACTCTGAAAGCCAAATTCTGCTTTTCACTGTGGTGTAGGGCTTCACCTCTCCACTGTACATGGCTGTCTGGAGTCACTGTGTTTCGTGCTGCTGCAACTTGACCTGGCAGTGACAACACCAGCACTGTCCCAGCTCATTCAAACCCTGCATGGAAGTCAGGCCAGTACAGCCTGAAGGTCTGTGCCCAGCAGGGAAACAACCCCATCTGTAATGATCACAGCCAGTGACTGAACGTGCACTATGGCTCTTCTGTCCTCCTTACAGGATCATTTTAGTTCCTGGGTTTTCCTGACAATGGTTACCTTGCAATTTATCCAGCTGCTTAAAACCAAGCTCCAGATAATCCCTTTTAAGCACCCCACCAGTTACTTGTGTTTAGAACAATCACCGCAGGCTATCATGGATGCAAAATGTGATTTTTCAAGCCAGAACTAATTATTCTCTGCAAATATGACAGCCCAGAATAGTCTCCATCACAGAATGGCATCATTTCACTCAATGGCAGATGCTTGATGCCAGGAAGGTGTGACACATGGAAGTCTCCTTTTAAACTTGTCCTTGTTCTTCAGTTCTTTTCCTAAACATCTGTTTTTCTAAACATCTTAAGGGATCCTTCCTGTGGAGAAGTGAATCACTTCAGGAGGCAACAGGGTTCATTGTCAAACTCATTAAAAAAAAAAATAACCCAGCACTGCTGCAACACACTGCCCCAGATACCACTCCCAATATTAACTCTAGGAAGCCTGATCAATTCTTTATCCTGAAAAGGAACTGAAGAAAAAACCCCGAACAGAGCAAGGGTGCCAGACTGACTCACATAATCCCATTAGAGTTATCCAGAGCACTCAGTTTGCTCAGTATCTGAGAGATAACAGGATTAACTTCATGTTTGACATCATTTCAGCCTAATAATTGTGGAATCACTCCTACAGCCCTAATGTCATTGATTCAGCAGGGGAGTCCCATCACCCCCCCACCAGTCCCAGCCTTGAAAGCCCCTTCATTAGCCTCAGCATCTTAAGTTAATTACTTGGAGAGATTTTTTTTTCCTCCCCCATAACAAAATGTAACTTAACCCCTGCAACCTCCAATGCTTGAGCAGAACAAACTCCTGCCTTCCCTGCAGGCAGGGACCCTGTTTACTTTCCTAATCACCACTTTAGTATCCAAGATTTAATGTTAGGACCAAAGAGCTGGAGGGGGTGGGGAGAGCAGGTTTTTCATCATTTTGGTTGAATTTCAACAAAAAACATAACAAAGGCTGGTTACGGTAGTCTCAAAGATCAAGTTTCAACCCCAGATCCCCACCTAACTCTGCCTTCCCGGGGAGAGGGGGTTGATCTGCTCTAAGCGCAGAGCTACGGCCAGCCCGGATCACCACAGAGCCTCCAGGAGTGATTTTCCTTGCCAAGCCATGACTTGCTGCTCACCTCGCCTTGGAAACGAGTCCCTTAGTGCAGTGGGGCTGGGGAAAGGAAAGGCAAAGCGCACAAAGCAAACAGTACACAGAGCTGCTTCAGACTGCGTGGGGGAAGAGAGCACAGGAACCGGGACATGTTTTTCTAAGGGATTTTTTTCGTGGAGCGCAGAACACTATTAAATTCTACCTTTCAAGTGCAGCGGGAGGCTGTGCTATACATATTAAGCCAGTGTTGTTGTGCTGGCACTAAGCCCAACGTGGTGCCAAATCAGACTGCACTGCCTATGAAAGCCAACGTCCACAGCCACTGCATGGAGCACCACCATGGTTTGTCTCTTTTACCACCTCCTCCGCAAAAAAGGGAAGGGAGAAATCCCCTACAGAAGTGCAATTCACGAAATTCTACAATGCTTTGAGCCGAAAGGCACCATCAAACCCATCTCGTTCCACTCCCTGCCACGGTCTACTATCCCAGGTTGCTCCAAGCCCCGTTCAACCTGGCTTTGAACACTTGCAGGGATGGGGCAGGCACAGCTTCTCTGGGCAGCCTGTGCCAGGGCTCCCCGGGCTGGCAGGGCAGGAAGGATTCCCCCGCGGTGTCCCACCGTGCCGGGGGCAGCCGTTCCCCGTGCCCAGCCGTTCCCCGGGCCCCCAGCCATTCCCCGTGCCCAGCCGTTCCCCGGGCCCTCGGCCGTTCCCCCCATGCCCTCGGCCGTTCTCCCCGGAGCCGCTCTCACCCCCGCGCCGGTCCCGCGCGCCCCCTGCCGGCCGCCGCGCGGCTCCGCGGCCCTGGCGCTCCCCCTGCACCCCGCGGCTCGGGCCGAGCCTCGGGCATGGAAAGGCCGGAGCGTGTCCGGAGACGGGAAAACAGACCCGGGGAAGGGGCTGGAGCGGCTCAGGGAGCCTGGAGAAAAGGAGGCTCGGGGGGAGCTTCTCGCTCTCTCCAGCTTCCCGACAGGAGGGTGCAGCCAGGTGGCGGCCGGGCTCTGCTCGCTAAAGAACGGGACAGGACAGGAGGAAACAGTGTCAAGGTGTGCCAGAGAAGGTTTAGATTGAATACTCGGAAAAATTCTTCATCAAAGGGTTGTCAGTCCTTGGCACAGGCTGCCCAGGGCAGTGGTAGAGTCCCCATCCCCGCAGGGATTTAAAAGCCATGGGGATGTGGCACTTGAGGACAAGGGTTACACATGGCCTTGGACTTGAGGATCGTGGTGGGCTTTTCCAACCTGAAGCATTCTGTCCTTCTACAGTAACGAACCTGCACGGCTGAGTTCCAGCAATGTACAAAGCTCTGCCTTACACAGCCTTAAGATGAGCTCTAATGGGCACCAGGGTCCGTGGCAGAGCCCACATCTGTAAAGCTCAGCTCAGAACCTGCACAGCCTGAGCACCCTCAGGCTGAACACATCCCTACATGAAATTTAGCAGCTCCTATAAATGCTATTCTTCATGTGCCAGGGAATACAAATTTATCGTGACCCAGACAGTAAATCCTTTTGAAATCTTAAAATCTCTGCTTCACAAAACAAGACAAACCCAGGCTGGGTTGGAGAGCCATGTTCTCCTTAAGCAAGTGATGGTTATCCAGTCATTCCACATAGCGGGATGGGTCCAGCCTGTAAAAAAGCCACCTCCTATCTCTGGTTTCTTGTTTGTTTCAGGAGACAAAAGACACCTTCAGCAATCAGAGCCAGGGCTCCTTTCCAAGACAAAGGAGAACCAAGCAGATAAAGTGGTGATGTCAGCAGTGACAACATCCAAATGTTCACACTGGGACTGCACCTCAGGATCAGCCTGAGGGCCTGGGAGTAGCTTTGTCCAGCCAACAGCTCAGCTAACACTATTTACAGCTCACAAAGGCAGCAAGATAATGAGAACATTCAGTATTTTGTTTTTAAAAGGCCAGGTTTGCCACTCAGCCTGGACACATGGCTCCTGTGTGAAGAAACAGTAATAACAAAAATCACATTTATACTAAACCTGCTTGTCTCTGGTTCCAGGCAGGCTCCTCTTCTACTCCCAGCCCCAATAAAATCAGCTACTAAAACCCCTGGACAGAATTTACAGGCAATGTTCCAGGAGCAAGGTGAATTTAAGGTCCAGCAAGTTTAAAAAAGAAAACTAGAAACTCTGGAAACCTACTGCCCTCCTCCATGCCCTACTTACTGAGCCACAGAACTCCACACTCACTGTTTCACAGTAAGTCACCCTGAATTACCCAGAGGACTGACTGCATGTCCTACAAGATCTTATCCCTTCACACAAGGAATAAGATTGTTCAATTCTGTCATGAAGCACTTCAGCAAAAGACATTTCTCACTCAACATCAACCTTTGCCACCATCTCGCTCCAACCAGCCTGGAGGCTGGGGCATCTCCATCGCAGCACATCCACAGCTGAGCCAGGAAACCACAAAACCAGCAGAGTTAACCTCTGCTTTCCCCCAGTCAGAGATAGGTGTACAAACTGCGAGACCACTTAGCACAACAGCTTCAAAAGTCACTCAAAATGGGGTGTCGTGGGATTCCAAGGTCTCTGGCAGGTCAGCATTTGGCTTGTAGTTCAGGAGGGAAAGGCAGCAAGAGTTCAGACACCTCCTCAAGTTGTTTGGGGAGGAATTATTGGGTACTGATTTTCAGAAATGCCACACTAACTAGATGCATAGGTCAAGCTGAACCACTTGCAAATACAGCAGGCAGAAAAACAGCCCTGACAGCACTCAGTACATTAATTACACAAAGAACTAGTGTCATTTAAGAACAAAAGGCTGTCAGGATAATGTCCCAAAGTATTTTGCTAACCCCTCAAATGCACTTGACTTTTTTACAGTAATGCTTTCAGGTAGGTAAGGAAATGTTCTATGCTGCACCTTGTTTAAAAGTCAAATGCTTTCCACAGAGATCAGTTCCAACCTCTGGTAACCTGCCTAAGGAACAGTAGGAATTTGCCTTTCTACCTGCTTGCAAGTTAGCACACATCAGCTGTAATTAAGGATTTGATCTCAGGCACTTTGGCTTCTTTGCTTCTTCTGCTGTATCACACAGAGCTGTTACTGCTGCACGCACAACGTGCAGCATCCGAGTGGAACCACAGCTTCTGTCTCTTCCTGGAAGAAAAAAACATTCTTTTGTTCTGGAATGGACATTATGAAGAGATTTCCATTGGCAACTTAGCAGTGACTGTTCTCCTCCAGCAGACCTGAGCTGGTGACAGCAAAACTCCCAACCCTGCAATGCTCTGGCTGCACATCAAACCCAGCACACACTGCCAGCTCCATCAGCCTGGCTTAACCTGAGACCTTAGAGCCCCTTCCAGTGCCTAAAGGGGCTCCAAGAGAGTTGGAGAGGGACTGGGGACAAGAGCCTGGAGTGACAGGACAAGGGGCAATGGCTTCCTGCTGCCAGAAGGGAGGGATGGATGGGATGGATATTGGGAAGGAATCCTTCCCTGCGAGGGTGGTGAACCCTGGCACTGGTTGTTCAGAGAAGCTGTGGCTGCCCCATTCCTACAAGGGTTCAAAGCCAGGTTGGACAGGCCATGAAGAAACCTGGTCTAGTGGAAGGTGTGTGCCCATGGCCCTCTCAACCCAAGCCATTCAATGATTCTGTAATGGTTCCCATAATGGTTTAGAATCTCAAGAGCATCTGGAGGTATAGCTCTGATTTTGGGGGATAAAGATGGGAATCAAGCAGCCAGTCATGCATCCTGCTGGGAAAAAGCAGCAGAGCTGGTGGGATAAGAACCAAGTATTCACATTTTCAGCCCTTTCCTCTACTCAGACTATATTTGGAGTCCAAGCCTCCAGAAGCAGCAGATTCATATCACGCTGGTTTCTTTCTGAGGCATGTAACCCACAAGTCAGCTTAGAGGCTAAAACAAATTACTTCTTTGTTTGCACAAAGGTGAAGGACTTGAAGAGTATTTCCTATTTTTAGGAGGAAAAGAATTGGGAAAAAAAGTAGCACAGCAGGAGATAAAGAGGATGAAAGTCACGGGGGATGGAAATCAGCATGGAATAAAGCAGTAGCTGCAGAAGATTCTTAAGACATCCATAAACTTAGTATTTCAAGAGCTTTCTTAAAAAGCAGCTCTGGGTAACAGCCTGTGTGTGCAAAGGCTACTTCACTAATTTCCTCAAATGTTTCACATTTGAGTTGTCCCACAGAAATTTAGACCTTTTAGGGACTTAAAGGTTCATACCTGAATACCTGCAGAGGAAGTGTGTAAGCATGGGCAGAAACTGTCAACAGAGTGCAAAGTACAGGAGGCCAAAGGACCCAACAGCAAACACTTCCCACAAAAAGGCATTCCATGCTCCCTCTGAACCTGTTCATTAATGATTGCTCATTACTGAGCAAGTGAACTGCAGGTCTGCTCCCACCTTAGGTTGATCCTACATGGCAGCAGAGCTTTCAAGGAACCACGGGCAGAAGGTGAGACTTGCCCTGCCAAGCACAGAGATTCCACTTCAGTATTTTGCTTTTTAGTTCTCCCAGACTTACAGACAGATGAAATGCTGGATAGAACACAATCCTTTGGCAAAGAGAAAGCTCCAAACCTAGCTCAGATCATGGTAAAGTGAGTGAATGGTCTTCGGGAGGTGGCCTGGGTAGTGACAGCACAGGCAGTAGATGAACAGTAAAAACAGGCTCCAAAAATAGAGTGTGATTCTTCACCTGCACCACAGGAAGGATCTGAAGAAGGGAAAGATATTCCAGAGACATTTCCCTTCCACAGATCACTTGTGTAGGTGGGACCCTGAGGAAGCCTGGCCTGGCAGCATGTGTATATTTAGATGTCATTTGTTCCCCTCCCTAATCCCCATCCTCCCACTGGCACCATCAGCTTCTCCAGGGCAGCACTGTCCCTCCAGCAGGGAACACTCAGGGCTGGCTCTGCTGCAACACCAGCAGCACCTTCATCTCCTCACAGAATGGTTCAGCTTCCCCCACGTCAGAACCTCCTGGTCACTGCAACCTCAGCAGTCTGCACATTCCTAAAGCAAATGCCAGTGACACAGGCACAGCCCACAGGAAAGGTATTCAGTTTCAAGTCCAGCATTAGTGACAGACAAAGACATGTGAGGCTGCCCTGGCTACAACACACCTCCCCCAAATTTACTGCAGAGAACTGATGTAAAATCATAGAATCCTAGAATGGTTTAGGTTGGAAGGGACCTCAAAGCTTATCCAATTCCACCCCATGCCATTGGCAGGGACTCCTTCCACTACACCAGACTGCTCCAAGCCCTGTCCAAATTGGCCTGAAATACTTCCAGGGATGGGGCAGCCAGCTTCTCTGGGAAATCCATTCCAGTCCATCACCCCTCACAGGGAAGATTTTCTTCCTAATATCCAATGCAAACCCACCCTCCCTTCAGTTTAAGGCCACATAACTTAACCTACAGTCACTTACTCAGGGCCATGTCCCAAAGTTTGCCAGAAGTTTCTGTGTATTCCTCTCTATACTTAAGGCAGGGTTGTGAGCAAATTTTAAGCTGCATACCTGTTCTAGAATACCATGTATGGACAGCTCTGAAACTTCACTGCAGCTGCCTGGAGACCTGGCTTCCATTCGTCCTCAGAGATGAGCATGAATTAAAATCTGAAGACAACAGCAAATTTCATTTTTAATTAGCCAGGGCAGTCAGCCAAGGAAGGCTGCCCCACCCACCCATGGCTGGTGAAGCCTGACAGCTCAAAAGCATTTACGCTTCCCTGTGCATTCCCAGTGGCCATTCCATGCACACCAGCTCAAACAAGTGCCAGCCATGCAGCATTGTGAGTGCAGTTAATATGCAACCAGCCAAGGACAGCAATGCATCCAAAGCACCAGGCTTGAAGGGAACAAAGGGCACAGACTTGGACTTCAGCTCAGCTCCATCTTACCTCATGTCCGGGAGCAACCCAGTAGTCCTGAGCTTAGCAGCACTTGGAGAATGAATATCCATAAAAGCAAAGGAATTTTAAGGAAATTATAATAAAAGATCCATCTGTTTATTCTGTCTTTAATACAAGGCTCTTGGCTCCCAGCACTAAGGAGGGAACAGGTAAAGCTGCATGACCAGCCATGGGGGGTGTCTGTGCATGCAAAGATCCAGTACAGATCCTCCATCCTAAACTAGCACCACTCAAATTGTTCAGAGGGAAAAAGGGAAGTAACTTTACTTAAGTTGGCAAAATGCAGACAGATCATACAGCTTTTCACAGCCCAGGCCACCAGCACTCATCAAAACAGGGACTCTCAGAAACCTCAAAAGGCTCCAGCTCTGTGTCTCACTGATCCAGCCAAAGAATGGGGTTCAAGTGCATGTGAAAAGGGACACAAAGCTTTATGATGTGAACAGAGGTGGCTGGTGGCAGTCCCAGCACAGGCTGAGTCCTGGTGAATAAGGAGAGCTCACCAATCACAGAATGGCTGGGGATGGCAGGAAGGTTGAATATCTTGTTCCACCCCCTGTTCCACATTTGTGGGCAGGGACACCTTCCACTACACCATGTTGCTCAGAGCCTTATCCAACCTGGCCCTGATGTTGCTCAAAGCCATCCATAATTGAAGCTCTAAAGACTGAAAAATGGCCCTGCTCTGCTGTGCTTTGTCCCAGGGCTGACTGGAACTGCCCCTCCACAGGTACTGCTCCAGCCTCAGCTGCCCTGCCATATTCACTTCACCTTCCACCTCCTCCATAAGTCATCATTTGTAATTAGCTTGCCACAAGCAAATCAGAAGGGAAAGCAATCACCACAGATTAAATGTGCACCTTACAGCCTGTCAAAGAGGAGGCACAGCAGTTTTGCCACCAGGACTACAAGCACCTCATACTTTTATGCAGGAGCTCTTGGCTTGCATATGATCCAACCAGGCCATGGGGCTCTAACACACCAGCTCTGTATGAAGCCCAAAACTGACCTTCATCTGCCTCACCAAGCACACTGCCCTGCTGACAAGCACAACCATCCCCAAAGTTTGCAGGATGGCATCACCTGACTGCATACATTGACCTAGAAATATTATTTACGAGTTAGAAGTCACCAACTACAGTATCACAGTCCAGAAGATGTGAGGTCAATATGCTGCAGGGATACTGGTTTCCCACAGTGCAGGCAAGAGCTTTCATGCAAATCTCATGTCAATGGTGGGGAAAAAATGGGCATTTAACTCCTTTCTTGTAGCCATTTTAGGCAAACAGATGGAAGAGCTCTTCAAGGCAATCACTAAGCCAAAAATCTGTGAGTTTTAGTTACAACCATATCCTTGCATCAGTTAAACCTACCAGCAATGAAATTTGCTTGCTTCAGGGCAAGCCTAAAGCAAAAGATTTAAATTTTAATTAAAGAAAATAATTTTAAAAATCCTGTATCTTCTGCAACACAGAGCAGCCTAAAGGAATAAATACAGAACAACAGGAACAACCAGGAGCTGATCCTCCTTTATGCCTTGCCACGTGCCTTGCTCAAACCAGCTCATTGCTTCTGGCCTCTTCCTTATTAAGAAAGGGGATGTTACTTGTTTTCAAGAACTTGGGATAGCCAAGAGACCAATACTCCAGGTTTCACGGATGGGATATTCCAAAAAAGATCTCCTGTATTAGAGCTTTAGTCAGATCTGGTCCACACCACACCACAACTGCAGCTGATGCATCTGCCAAAACGACATTATTTTCTAATCCCCTTCTACACTTGAAATGAAGACACCAAGTTTAAAGTAATCAATTCTTCATGACACTTAACCAAGGAGGACAGGTCAGATCCATTATCTGACACCTGGGACCGTACTCACCGGCGTTCTCTTCCATTCCTCTTGTCTGCTAGAGCCCGGAGAAATTCCTACAAAAACAGGAAACAGAGTCAACACACAAATTAAAATTCAACACACAAATTAAAATTCCAAGTGTGGAGAAAGCTCAGATTTAGTTTTATTTCTCTATCAACTCTGCACAGCCCACACAAACCAGTGTGGAAGGAACCTAGAGCAGAAATCCTGCCCCAAACTAGAAAGAGTGTGACATTGTCACCCCTCTTTGAAGACATCAGAAACTTCTAATCACACACACGCTGCAATGGAAAGAAAAGAGAAGCAAAATTAAGGTGCCATAATTACAAAGCAGCAATCTGTTCCCAGGGAAAACATTCCACTTCTGCCTCTTCAAGAAGGGATGTGCCTGCTGTAAAAGGGAACAGCCTACTGCTTATCTAGCAAAGGCAGCACAGCACGTGCACAGGAAGTATTTCAGATGTCACACAGCATCAAGGCACTTCTGAGCATACTGTGGGGGGGAAAAAAGACAAAAAAAAAAAAAAAAGGAACCAGGATTTTAGTAAAAAAGCTACTTTTTCTCTGGAGAAAGTTCTGAAATGAGGTGCCAGGGGAACTAAGTTTGGGGAAATCATGATGAGTCTTGATTTTGACAGATTCTGCAGCACAATAAAAAACAGGCTCAGTGTTTTAGAAAATGGGAGGTTCTGTCCTCAAAATTTTGCAGTTCAAACTTAAGACAACCACAGCTGGACATGTCAGCAGGAACAGCATGGGGTGACTGGGGAAGAACTACAAAATAACATTGTTCCAGTGCTGAGGAGTCAAAGCCCAAAACTGACCTTCATCTGCCTCACACTGTTAAAATATAGCTTTCACACTTTGCCCTCCAAGATGATTAGCCTAAGCTTTCCCCCATGAAGCCCAGGCCAACTGACCACCTTTGCTGCCAGCAGCAAAGTATCATTTGGTGGCTTTAGTTTAACATCAGATCAGCTGGTCATCTTCATGTGACAACTTGCTGACTGTGCAGCATGTGCTGAGCTTGTTGAAGAGCACTGGGGCATCCCGGGGCTGCAGTGTCAGCGGAGACAACCACAACACACCATCCATGGAAGCTCTGCCAGTGGGGCTTTTCAGCTTTGCTTTGCTCAGCTGTGTGGGGGAAAATGCTTCTTTGGATGCTCCAGGCTGCTTCTCTCTGATGCAGCTCAAATTCCACCCAGTGATGCTCTTGGAATGGGGGTGGGGAACACCTCAACAGAGCCATTAAACCCTCAAAACACAATTGGTGATCACAGCTTTGAAAAGAGTACAAGTATCTGTACAGGATTCTGAGCAGCAGATGTGTGGATCAAGAACATCAGAAGGTTTTGATTTCAGAGGCAGACAGCCACAAGTCACTTAGGAAACACCCTTAGAATCCCTACAGCCTAATCCATTAACACTGTTAAAATATAGCTTTCACACGTGTTTGGATGCATGGTTTGGTGCATCCACGTGCTGCATCAAGGACACCATTTGCAAGAACTGGAATGAATGAGCTACAGAATCTTTTAGGCTGGAAAAGCCCTCCAAGATGATTGAGTCAAATCATTGACCCAGCACTGCCAAGACAACCACCAACCCACGTCCCCAAGTGCCACATACACATGTTTTTGAACGACTTGCAGGAATGGTGACTCCAACACTGCTCTGAGCAACCTATGCCACAGCTTGACAAGGCTTTTGATGAAGAAATTTTCCCTGATATCCAACCTAAAGCTCCCTGGCACAACTTGAGGCCGTTTCTTCTTGTCCTTACTCCCCGGGAGCAGAGCCTGACCCTCATCTGGCCCAATCTCGTGCCAGGGAATGCTCCCCCATTGAAGGCAGAAGAGCCACCATCCCTTCCTGCCCTTTCAAGCAAGCCCTTCTGAGAAAGGAAAGCAGAAGGGAAACTGAAACTGCCACCTCAAAGTCTATTTGAACCTCAGCACAAACGAGGAGCAATGCTCCCACTCCCTCGGAGCCACCAGGGAGTTGGGTTTAATTTGCCTTTCAAGGGCATTCCTGCACAGGCTGTGCTGAGCTCTGCATACTCCAAGGGGCACATTTGTGCCTGGAATGCTAATCCTGGCAGCTCATCACTGCTGGACACTCACTGTGCACACTAGAGACATCTGTCACTGCCTGATGGCACAGCTGGAATCACCTCAGTCTGTGCTGGGAGGATCTGAGCAGAAGACTAAATCCACAATATCTGGTCATTAAGAGAACAAGCATAAAAGGCACACTGCAGAAAAAAAAAAAAAAAAAAA
>VWYO01006589.1:125897-147299 GCA_013400275.1 Rhadina sibilatrix
AAAAAAAAAAAAAAGGTGATGTCAGGGTAGAGAAGAAGGAGCAAAGTCTGCATTGCCACAGGCTGCCAGAGCAGGAGTGCACAGCCCCGCCTGCCCTAAGGAACAGGCACTTCTCACCAAAGATTATGGATTAAGCAGTGCAGACCCTGCTGCCAGCGTTAACTGTGACTGGCTAATTGGAAAGCTGTATTCTGGAATAATATTTGAGATAACCCATTCCATGGAACAAAAATTTGCTTTTATCCCCAACTGTCACAGGTTTCCCAGATACCTACTTCTGAGCAAACTTGGATTTTTCATTTCCTCTAGCATGACATGCCACAGTTCCTCTGAATATTCATGTCCTCTGAGTGCTCCCACATTCCCTGGGCCTGACAGCTGTGTGAAATTCCTGTATCTCCAAGAGCCCTGTTGCCGGCACAGCTCAGCAACTTCCAGCACTCAGGACACTCCTTGCCCCTCACCGCTCTGGCCACCACAGCAGCAGAACCAAGCTCTTTGTCTGCCTCGAGACTTCAAACACTTTACAGCTTTTTCCCCGGCTCTTTGTACCACTCTAAGAATATATTCGTGTTCCATTGACCCGGCTCTGAACTCCTGGCAGAAAGGTGATGGCTTTTTTCCAGCCAGGCTGCTAATCCACACACAATAGAAAACGAGGGATTCTTAACACATTCCGTGCTGCACAGGGAATTTTGTCTTTCCCAGCTCTGCCCATGTGCTCAGCTCTGTCACATCCTCCCNGCAGCCATGCTGGAGTGTTTTCTTCAGTCTTAACACATTCCGTACTGCACAGGGAATTTTGTCTTGCTCAGCTCTGTCACATCCTCCCACAGCCACACAAACCAGCCCAGTTCCAGCCTCTGGACCTCTTCCCATGCCCTCCCACCCATTCCTTGCACCAGCACCGAGCCAGCTGCTCTGGGAACAGCCAAAGCTAACCCAGATGCAGACCAAGCATGTCCAGAGGACGGGGCTGGGAAGGACAGGACCTTGACAGCCCCAGCTCAAATCACCACGGAGGTGCCGCTGTTTGTTCCAGCCTTGGGCAATCTGCATCCATGAGCTTTACTGAATACCCCTTTATAGCTTCCCCCTTTCCTCAGAGTCTCCTTTTTGGCAATCCCAGACCTCTGGAACATTAAGCATTCAGCTTCCTTCAGAATGAAGCTCATTAGCTGGACCCCTCTGTCCTCACTGCTCATCTCCAGTAACATGAACAGCTTCCTTCAAAAGACTACAGCACGCTTCCAAAAGTCCAGCTAAAACCTCAGCCAATGTTGGTTGTTTTTCCCAACTAAACTAGAAAACTGACAACTCTTCCAAGCAGAAGTGGCACATTACTTCTCCACAGTGGCTGCCAACAGGCTTGCCTTAGGCACGGAAAGGCAGTTCCCATGCTGGCTCAGCTCTAAATCACCATTCCAGACAGGGACACGACAGCAGCTGGGCAGCCACTACAGCGCTTTTACTGTAATGAGACACAAAACCCAAGGCTATCTTGGAAAGAAAAGCATGTGGGGGGAGAGAAGGGATGCTCTTATAACAGTTTGGAACTATATCCACCAGCTGGAGGGAAAGGGAAGGGTTAACACACAGCCATAGCTTGAGGAACATGGTCCTGCATTAATAGAGACCATGACCCATGAAATTAAACAAGCTCACCTGACAACTCCCAGATGATTATTCATTTTGACCTAATATGGTGCTAGTAAGAGCCAATAAACAAATATTATATTATTGCTCATTATGCCACTTCAGCCCTTTGCTTTACACTACTTCAATCACATTTCTGCAGCAGCACCCAGAAGGCTCCCCCTGGGGCAGACAACCAGAGCCCAGCAAAGGGTTGATGCTGCCCACAGCAGTTTACCATCATAACAAGAAAAAGTATACACCAGGAAAAAGGCCAGCTGGGAGATGGAAGCCAGGCACAGAGCAGCCTCCTCTTTATCACACAGAGAATATCCTGAGTCTTCCTCCCTGATTTGCCAGCCTCCACTCAAATGGCTGATCCAAGCCATCAGGACTCTCCCCAGCTGCAAATGTTTCTCAAGGGCCAGACTTACAAACCCTCCCCAACTAGCCCGGGGATCTGGCTGCCTGTTCCTTTTCATAAACGCAATTTCAAAAATAAAATCAACATTTTATTCTCTCACCAATAATTACTCCTTCCAGGAAGCCAGATGAGCGGATTTTTGCAAAGCTGAGATAACTCCACCTAATGCCATGGGTCTGTTGGCCATGAAGCTCCATCAGGTCCTCAGGGGGAGGGCTAAAGAAACTTATTTTATCTGCCAGTGGTGAGATTAAGGGCATGGTAAACAATATTAAAATTCTGTTCTACAAAGCAGAATACCTCAACAGCACCAAACTGCTCTCCCAAGGGACAGATTACAGCACGGGCGCACAACTGGAGTTTAAGTACTACAAGAGAAATTCTTAAAAAGCCTTAACAGATCAACCATGCCAAATGCCCTGGTACAGATTACAAGACAAGGTGTAAAGGTATAATTAACCTCTTGTTGGGCACAGTGGTACAAAGAGATGCACAAGCCTCTTTCTGAGTCAGCAGATGCCAAAAAGCTCATATATTTTTCTGACTCCGTCTAAAAACAAACCAGCTCCACCTAAAAGCCTTGGTTTGCTCACATCCTTCAGTTGCATGGTTTGAACATCGTTTGCTGGTTTCTGCAAATTGCTGGAACTACAAATGCTGGTCTCAAAATCCTCTGAGCAGCCTCGGCTGACCCAGTTTGTTCTGTACTAATCACACACCGAGCAGTGGAGAGGTCAGTTGGAGGGAAATCAGAATATTCCTCCTCAATAAAACCACACAGATTAAACCCAGTTCTGCAGCCTAATCTGGCAAGATGTCAATTAATGGGGTGCACCACTAATTAACAGCCCAGCAGTTTCCTTCTCTTTCCAAGGATCCCAACACTACAAGCATTTTTGCACTTGCTGGGAAGCAATGGCTTTGAGCAGGAACACAGCAGCTGGTTAGCACAAGGCATAGGTTTTTTGGAAGAAGTGGAAAAATCAGACAATAGTATAACAACTCTATGTGCAATTTAAATAGAAAATTGGAATAGCCAGGATTGAAAACCTCAATGCAGTTCATATTACAGTCAAGAAAACCAGTGGCTTTTTGTCACAGATTTAACATTTGATAAGTGGCTTCCCATGCAAACAGCAAATGTTTTCCAGCAGCTCAGTAGCTGCCTGTGGGTGGCACAGTAATATAAGGTTACCAGAGAGGAACTGGGAAGGGAAGGGAGCTGCATCCTCCGGGGCTGTGCCACAGGGAAGGCGAGTGGCTTTTTCCAATGCTTGGGCAAAAATAAACCTTAAAAATACTCACGGACATGCTGTGCAGAACATTGGAATGGGACTCCAGACCCTGCACTGTTACTGCTCTGCTACTGACTAGCAAAGAACCTCTGAGGTTGGAAAAGATCTCCAGGATCACTGAGTCCAACCTGGGACCAATCACCACCCTGTCAACCAGACCAGAGCACTGAGTGCCACATCCTTGAGCACCTCCAGGGATAGCTGGACACTGGACAAGGCCCTTTGCTTATCTATGCCTCAGCTTCACCTGTCTTCAAAATGGGATTAACTTCTTTTGTAAAGCAATTCAAAGGCAAATTAAAACCTGCAACACTCCCGTCTCCTAGAAACTTTCACCTTATGTAGGCCTCCACAGTAGTACATGGACACTTTATTCATCTCACAGACCAAACACAGCAAGTTCTTCCATACTTCTATTTGAAACAGATCATAAAGTGTCTGAAAAAAACCACTCTAGCCTCTCCCAGGTGTTTTCAGTTCACTGAAGGAGCTGTACTCACCAAACCTGGAACAAACAGCCAGCTATGGCAAAGTATGGCACATATGAACACAGCACAGCTTCTGTACCAGCCCCCAGTGACAAATGCTATTTCTATGTAGCTCTCAGTATGGGCAACACCTCTAATTTGCCTCCAGACCTGTTGACAGCTGATCCACCACTCTGGAGGTGCAGATACATGCAGAGAAAAAAATGCAGAAAAAATTGCAGTACGGATAGAGCAAACCAGCTTCCCTCTTCACTGTCCTTGAAGTGGCTGAAGGGCTTGTCTTGGACCAAAATTACCTTCTTGATTAAAGCAGAAGGTAAAATTAAAGCAGAATGGCCCACTCATGCAGAGGGCAGATGTTCTTATTACTGTGGAAGCTGACACAGGAGTAGGAGGATTGAAAGGGAGGTAGCAAGGCATGGCTATTCTGTGATCAACTGCCTGATATGGTGAAACCCAGGAGATTAAAGAAGTTCTGGACACCACAAGACCAACACACACCACTTAGTCTATCAATACATACAAATGCTTAAAATGCATTAACAGACTCTTGTACTGAAGAATGCAACTCCTGTAGCTTGCTGTTACCCAGAAAAGTTTGGGCACAGCAAGGGAAGGAGAAAAGGCAACTGATATCTCTGTAAAGTAGTTTCTATAGAGCATCCCAGTTATCCAGGACTGCACACATTATTGCACAGTGGGACTTAAGAAAAGGAGCCAGCTTCACCAGGACCTGATTCAGCAAAGCCAAAAACAATGAGTATCTGAAGTGCAGAGCTAAATTGCCCAAAATCAAAGCTGTACTTTCTATTTCTCCCTGTTTCCAAAATGCTGAAGGTGACAAACTGAATTCTTGACTGCACAAATTCATATTAGGATTAACTTTATCACTGTTGAAGTCACTGGGGCATCCCCAGTTAGTTACAAAAACACCAGCTGGGCCTCTACAAACCCAGACCACAGCCCAATCACAAGGCTTATATAAATTAATTAGTGCAGTAATTGAAAGCACAGAGGAGATGGGGAAATGCCTCGAGTACAATTCACCTTTCAGAGAAGGTTATGTAACTGCAAAGGGAAAAGAACCAGGAGTGTGGTCCCTATTTCTCAGACCTATGAATGTTAAGAACAGGAAGTCTTGAGATGCCATTTTTTTCTTGTAAAGGTTATAAATCAATGCACAACAAGTTAAACACTAGATGCTCACCAGCATCTAATATCCAAACCCAAAGTTAAGCTTGAGTGCTTTAACCAACCAAAAGGGTGGTCACCAGTAGAAGGGTTTCTCATCCAGATCCTTTCCAGCTTGTTGTACATTGCCACAAAGAAATGAATCCAAGGGTTATTATTAAAGAGAAAAAAACCCATGACACAGAGCTGTAGAAGGCCTCCCTTCCAAAAGCAATTGAAATCAGCTTGCAGCCCCTGTGAAATCCCAGCCCCAGAAGCACCACACTGGTTTCAGCTCTGGAACTGGCACAACTTGTGTTTTAGTGCACAACTGATTTCAGGACAATAGGGCTTGTCAGAAATTAAAATTCCTTTGTGGTCTGCAAATATCTGCTCATGCAACAACTCATTCTTGTACCACACCTCACAGGGAACTTCAATTCATGTGGCTGCCCCATCCAGGGAAGTGTCCAAGGCCAGGTTGGACGGGGCTTGGAGCAACCTGGGGTAGTAAAAGGTGTTCCTGCCCATGGCAGGGAGTGGGACTGGATGAGTTTTAAGGTCCCCTCCAACCCAAACCATCCCAGGATTCTATGGTTTATACCTGATGAATGCTAAGCAAACGTGATCTCAGTCCCCTGCTTGTGCCTGTCTCCCATGAAGGATCCAAATGAGCTTTTTTGGATATATCCACACCAACCTCTCATCCTGGACCCGCTGTTTGGGAGAGCAGCTGAGGACTGTGCTGACTGTATTATCTGAGCTATAATAATCTGTGTCAGTTCTGCAACACGCCCCCAAAATGCACAAAATAACAGCGTTACTTATTTACCTCTGGCTTCTGGGGTAAAATTCAAACCACTTCTGCCTTCATTTTGTGGTTTCCACTTTCATCAAACTTTGAATAAAAACTAAGCAGCTGAGTACTCATTCAGTGCTGTGGTCATGCCCCTGTAATTATGACTCGATAGACAATTTCAATTCAACCACCATTTCCTCCCCTGAATGAGGCCACTTTTAGTCTCAGCCACTGCAGAGCCCATTTGAAAATGCTTCTTTTGGCCTCTGTTTAAGAGTTGAGAGGAATGAGCTTAGCCACCATCAAAGCACTAAATGAATTTGTTAGAAAGCTTACCTGAGCTCCCAAAAATCCTGCAGCAGCAGAGCTGAATTTGCAATCCTGCCATAAGGGTCTTTCCCAAAGCACCCTGAATGCCCAACTGCTTCCTGGGATAAACAGCCCGCAGGGTTTGTGCAATCAGATTAAACTCCATGCCTTCCCTGCTGCACGTTCCAGCACATAAACCAGGCATCTCTAATCAAATTCCACACTCAAAGGCAATGAATGCAACGTTCCCACTTGAAAAAAATACGATACAGGAAACCTGTGCTGTGTAGGTGTTGTTACCAACTTACAGAGTCAACACTTTTTAACTGGGAACAGCTCAGCTATTTGAAATCAAAGCTCTTTCTGAATCAACACTCTGGAATTACATCACTGAATCTATAGGAGCATTAAATTTCACCTTTTGAGGAAGATTTTGTCAAGCAGTTCAGGTAGTTTGAAATTCAGTTGTAGCCTTGTATTTTTCTTTCAGACTCACCAGCATAATTTCTAATTATTTCTGATTAAGAGATCACATTTCCTTAAAGAAGCCTTCCTCAGGCAATTATTTTCTCGTAAAGCTCCAGCTTTAATAAAAAGGTGCCCAGGCTTTAACTAGGACAACAGAGAAATTAATTCCCACTGCTGATCTGGCAAAGTCTTTATAACATCAGTGCAGGCAGCGAGGCATCCCATTGTGAAAATAAGCCCATAAAGCTTCTGAATGAGAACATTTTCTTTTAAAAAAAAATCTTTTGTAGTTCTCATGGTTGTGCACAAAGTTTATGAAGCAGCAACACTGCCTGGGGATGGTGCTTAGTGCAGCCATCTGACCTACTGGGCCACAAGCTGATTTTAATCTCAGGTGGAAGTTGTGCCTTTCCTAGTGCTCTTCCAAATGCTTTCAGACAGGGACACAGAATTGTGGAATGGTTTGGGTTGGAAGGGCCTTTAAAGATCATTTAATTCCAACCTTCCTGCTGTAGGCAAGGACACCTTCCACTGGAGCATGTTGCTCAGCACATGGTCACTCATCTTTTAAGTTTTATATAATCTTTAATTAAATCTTAAGTGGGATAATCTTAAAGACAGTAATCTCCTAGAACTCCCCTCAGAACAGGAATGTTTCAGCTCTGTTTTCTCATTGCCACTCTAACTTTTCATTAGAAATTGTTGGTTTTCCAGCCAACACATTTAGCTGCATTAAGAGCTCAACAAAACTATCAGGGCTTCTTTCCAGCCACAAAAGGACTTTCCACAGGAACAATGGTTTAAAAAAACACCCAACTGAAGCGACAAATCTCTCCTGGTGCCCTGCAGGCAAGCTAGCTGACCTGGGCCAGGAAGGCAATCAGGAAAAAATTGCTCTTCTCCAAATGTGCAAACCAAATCAAGGGAATCATTATAACACCAAGGAGCAAAGAGGACTTTAAAATTAGAGAAAACATCAACGTCCCAAACACTTTCAAGGCACAGGAGCTGAGGAAATGCCTTGGATGGGCTGTATTAATAGGAAGGTTGCTAGACCTGGCTCTGCACAGCTAGCATGAGGAGCCCCTGGTTCACAAGCAGAGGATCCTCCAGAAGACATGCCTTAGGAGCACTCCAGGTACATCCAGCAGCTCCCAGCCCTTCCCTGTACAGGAACCAGCACACCTGAGTAGTTTGTCAGATCACTTGAATCAACCCACCAAAGACCTATCAAGAATTACAAACACCCCCCAAAGTCATATAAGAGGAATCCATTATGATAGAGCCTGTGAGGAGCTTCAGAATAGAATTAAAATCCAATGACCAAAAAAAATAAGCAGCTTGAACTGCAAGCTGACACTTTCTGGTGACCTGTCTTGCACACCAGACTCAGCCCTTCTGTTGCATTCAGCTGCTGTGCCCTTGGACATCAGAGCAGGTTCGTTTTATGACCCCATTCCCCAGCACAGTTATCAACCAGCCAGGAACTGCTGGTTTGCTCAGCAAACAGGACCTTTTGATAGGTGCCAGAACCAGGAACAGTTAAAAATGTATCCCCACTCCCTCTACCTACATCAGCAGCACTCCAGGTAAGCTCTAAACAAGGTTTCTGGAAAGGGAATCAACTATATCAGAGCAGTAACACAGATGACAAAGAGTGAATTTGGAAAAGGCATATTAAAGAAAACCATTAAAACTAGCAGGACCAAAATCCATACTGAGCCATATAAATAATAATAAAAAAAAAGTACTTTGCAAGGCTTTTTAAGACTTCAAAGGTACACGTAAGTGAGCCCAGGAGTTCAAAACCTGCACAGGTATCAGGCAAACACTGGTATAAGCTGACAGCATTTCTGGAAATGTAAAAATATACTAGAAGCAGGGAGGATTGTATTCTTACCTACACCTGGTAAACTTGCTCATTTTAAATAGAAAAATCAGTCAGCAGTGACAGGTCTACTAAAGGGAAACTCAGGTCTGCAATAAAAATGGTATTGAGGAATAGCTATTTTGTTGTAAAAAGGAACTGAAGCTTGAGCCAATCTGACCCAGCTTTGCCCAGTAAATAATGATGCTTGCAGCAATCTGAAGGATTGAGAGGTGTCCTTCCCCTCTGACACAATTCCAGGTTGCATGGATGATGTCATTCATTTGAAGGCCACAGAGGGTCTTTATCAGCCAGCCTTGGGGTTGGCCTATAAATGGAGATTTACTGACTTCATCTGAGGAATACTTCAATTCACAAAGAGGTGCCCACAAAACACAGGGTTTAGATACATAACACGTACCCCAGAGCACAGGAACTGTGAAACACTCCCACGCCAAACACAAACTACAGCAGCTTTCAGAGGGACTTCAGCCCACAGGTTTGCACCCTCCCATCCCAACAGCCAGGAACCACACACAGAAAGCTGCAGGAGCTCTGCCAACTCTCAGGAATTTAATTCATTGCAGATTTACTTGCTGGAACCTGTACCTGCACCTCTCTGCAGCCTCTCCTGTTTTTCTGGATGGGTCAGGGAGCTCCAGGGAAACACAGTCCACGAACTCACACCACTCAGCCATAACACAACCCTACTGCCATCCCAGTTTCAGCTGCCAAAGGGTCTGTGGTCATGCCCCTGTAATTATGACTTGATAAACAATTTCATTTGAAACCACCAAGATTGTTTTCAACTGCCCTCCCCATTACTACAGCTTCCTTTCAGCCTTGGGTTAGGTCTGGTGTTAACTATCCTGCTGCAGTCACCTTTGAGTAGCTTTTACCACAGAAGTAACTAATGAAGTCTCTCTAACTGCTTTATTTCCAGAGCCCACTACAAAGAACCAAAGCACCACAACTTTCCTGATGTCTTGCTAAAATATAACTTTGTAGTGTATTTGGGATGAAAGTCAGCTTTGTGTTAGGAAAAAGCAACCTGGTCTAGTGGAAAGTGTCACTGCCCACAGCAGGGGGATTGAAACTAATACATAAATAGTCTTTAAGGTTCCTTCTACCCCAGACCATTCCATCATTCTATGATCTGCGTGAGTCAATGGAAAAACAAAACAACAAAACAACCAACCAACCACAAAAAAACAAGCACAAAAAAACCCCACAAAAAACCCCACAGGCTTCCCACAAAAATTAACAGGCCTGAAAGCCCCCAGTAATAACCCCCCCTTTCCCCAATGGAGCTCAGCACAGCCCTTCCACACCTGCAACGTCACAGCTCTTTCAGGTTAGTCTGACATGAAAACTGAACTGGCAAAACAACTCAACCTGAAAGTTTCCTCAAGGGAGCAATTCCAGGGCAGGCACCAGGTGAGAGGATGGCAGGCACAGCACCTGCACTGGAACCCCAAAATACCCCCGTGCAGAAGGCAGTGGAAGCTGTGGCTCCACAGGCTCTGCCTTCCTTCCTCTCCACTGGAACCAGAGATCTCATGGAGCAGCTGACCCCAGCCAAAACCAGCTTGGTGCAGAAGCAGCTGGTTTGAACCCAGCTCAGTTCCTCAATTTGTTTGTCACATGGGCCACAACCAGTTGCTGGAGAATAAGGGAAGGGAGTGAATACACAGGACCTGCTGGGCAGCTACAGCATTTTGGGATGTTTACACAGCTGCAGCCCCACACAGGGCTGCAGTGTCTGTCCCCACAGCCAAGGACTGGGACTGGGCTTGGGAGGCATCAAGTGCTTCCCAGCACCAAAGAGGCTTGAAAAATCTGTGAATCACAGAGCCTGCCCACTCCTGTATCCCTTTCCCCATTGCAAACACCACAGGGAAGGTGCCACCCTTATCTCTCCATGCTGTTTGAGCCAGGTTGATCACCAGGCCATGAGTACCTATCCTGCATAATCTCAGAGCATCTGGGACAAACCAAGACTATTTACTCATATTCACAAGATTATTTGAGTTCTCTGTTACAAAACTATTCTTAAACTCCTCCAGTACACCTAGAAGCAAAAACCTAAAGCACCAACTGATCCCAAAACACCAGGATTTGTCAGCCCTAGGTTTTGAAATAAGCAGGACCTTGCTGATCATAACCCAAGGGCAGGCACAACCCAGGAATTCCAGTTTAACCAGTTCCACACTCTCTATCCCTCATTCCTCCCACTTTCTTGGAACAACAGACAGCAACAAAACCCTGCCCCAATCTATACCAGAATAAACAATTCATTTTGATGAAAAGCCACCTGCTCCCCCCACACAGTTAAAAGCATTTCCAAATTCCAGCTCTCTCTCAGCCAGCACAGATGGACACACCAGGCACACAGACACCCTCTTTGCTTCCAGCACAGCCTTTGTGCTGTTGATACACAAAGCCTGATGGCAGAGGCTGCCTCCATCAGAGCTGTTTTGTTAAGGGATCATGACATAAACCAGCAATCCTCCAGCCACAAAAACAGCTCAGACTCTCTCCTAGCCCAATTAAATTGCAATCTGCTAAAACACACAGTCTCTCTCTGCCTTTTGGGGAGCACATCTCTCCACTGGCAGATCACATCCAAGATGTGACTAATGCATCACCTGCCCTACACGTCCCCAGATGATTAAATTTAACATGCAATGGCTCAGTCGTCACCAGAGATTTTCACTTTCTTGGACGCCCTACTTCCGTCCAGGGCGATGCTGCAGGAAGGAAATAACCCATTTGCAAAGGAAGTGATAGCCCCAAGACCAGGCAATAAAACACTAAAATGGAGCCTGAATTCTGCCTTCCTCACTCCTGCTGGACCTGCCCTGCAATCCCTCAGGTGTGGTGGCATTTAGGACAGCCTTGAATTCCCAGCAGGAACAGGGCTGTTCTAGGCAAATGAAGGCCTGGCCACCAGAGACTGCTGAATACTCACTCAGATGCTGCTGCCTTTGCCAAGACAAAATCAGCACAAGAGGCTGATCCTGCAGTGCACACTGAGCTCCACAAGCACCAGACACCGACATCTCCTTCCCTGCTGCCGTGCTTGTGGTTCTGTGCTGTTCAGCAAGTCTGGCCATCTGCAGAATGCTTCCATCAGGAACTGGCTGTCCACAGGATGGATTCCTGCTGTGGTTAATCATTGCCCCCGCAGGCCTAAGGCAGATCTGGTGTCCTGCAGCTCCCTGCCCCTGCAGGAGCTGTGGGCTGGCACAGCCCTGCTATCCACACTGCACTGCCCTGGTGCCACTCTCTCCCTCTTGGCATCCCAAGACATTTCTGAGCACAGTGATCATGTTGCCCAAGACCAGTTCTCCCAGTCCCCTCAAGTGTATGGGGATCCCTAGCCACAAGATTCATTCACCCTATCAGAACAGCCCAGGAACTGCTTCTGTCATCTTTTGCCTTCCAACCTCGCTTTCTCTGAAGACAAATGCTAATATACTTTTTAAAAAATCCAAATCTGATCCAAAACCAGACTCCTCACTGGTATGAATCACACAGCGTTATTAATTCTCCTGCCCATCAAAACAGAAATGTCTCACCTTGCAAAACAATTGTAGTGGTTGCCCAAGCTCAGAGAAATCCCATCTGTTAAAAATCTGGGTGCACTGAACGAGACTGTTTGACAAGCACTCTGCTGAAAGGCAGCAAAAATTTCACCCCACAGTAGCTACTCAAACCCAGACAGTGATTACAGGTAACTCAGCTAGGTTCCTATCAGCCAGCACAAACACAGCCTCCCAAGAAAGAATTCCTTTTGAAGACAGAGCTTGCAGGGACACTAAATTCCAGGATCAAGCCTGCAACTCTGAGAAAGCTTCACAAAATCAGGCCTGGAAGATCTCGCACTCCAAATTGCTACAGTCAAAAGCAGGGAAGTGTTCCTGCCTTCAACACTAACAGAAAAGGCAAATAAACCAGGACCTCCAGTTTAGCTGCATACAGTCTGCATACAGGCAAAGAGCAGGAGATTTCCAGCTCCAAGGGACACCCACAATAAAACAGGAGCTATTCACTGTGAAGGAGGAGACACGAACAGCACCCACAGAGCTGAGCAGCGCTGGCATCCACCACCCCAGTTCCCCATGCACTGCATTCCCAAATGCTTTAGTGTTGCATTTTGAATAGCAGGTTAACCCCATACATGATTCACCTCAGGGAGATGGGTAAAAGCAGCCTGCTGCTGCTGACCCCCCACAGGAAGTTAAAAACAAAAATTTTCAGCCAACATCTCCAGCAGGCTCTTGGCAATGGACACGTTCTGCTCCTGTTTAATGGAGATACCAATCCATTCCCAACAGATTCCTGTTTCAACTGAAATAGCTGTCACAAGCATGTCACAAGTGACATGCCACATCAGAACCAGAATTTCGGACCAGGAAGCTTTATTTACTTTTAAAACGCTCATGCTCAAAAGAGGGCAAGGATGAAGAAGGTATGATCAATGCAGGCAAACATTAAACTGTCACACCTTCCCAAAAGCAACCTTAACACCAGCTTCAGACCAGGTTTTGTTGAAGCCAAACTCATCAGCAGCACTGTCAGCCATCCCAGAGGACTCTCATCCCACCAAGGGACCCAACAGCAGTGCCTTTCTCCAGGATCAACGTTCTGCTCCAAGTTCAAGAACGCAACGTATTTTATAGGACACCAGAGCAAGGTGACATGTGCCTCTAAATCCACACAAAAGCATACCCACCACGTTATCTTGAGGATGCAAATCAAACCCCTTGCTGCTGGCATTAAGAATGAAAGCTGCTTCCTGCAGCAAAGTCACCTTGGAAATACAGAAGAATTTGAGCTTTCAGTACAACAGGACTAAACCACAGTTGTAAAGGATGTCCCTGTAACTTATGAGCCAACAGATAATATCAAACCCTGAGGGAAGTGTTTGTGGAGAACACAGGAAGACTCAAGTCCACAATCATAGGTTCAATTATCTTAAATGATAATCAAAAGGTAGTAAGATAAACATTCACATCAACATAAGGAATCCTACTCTGCATTTACTCCAAAGTGCAGCCACACATGACAGGACAAAGCAATGCTCATGACATAATGTTAAAAACAGTGATACTATTAAAATGAAAGAGAGATTTCAGTACTCATTACATGCACCAGAAACACAGAATAGCCTTCAATATTATCCCCTAGGAAATGACTCTGCTCAGCAAGAACACAGGAATGAATTGGCCACGACATTCATGCGAACCCGCAATGGACTAAGAGCAAACTCCACCTGCACGGCAAAGATTTCACTGCTATAGAAACTATGATTAAATACACAGAGCAATGAATCAGCCACCTGAAACGAAGGTATGCCTCAGCAGGCACTGCAGCACCCAGCACACTGACATTTCAGCCACCACCAGCCCCCCAAAACGGTGGCATTGTGCAGAAAAATAGCTTTGGCCAGACATTTCAGCTCCCAGGAACATTTCATCTTTCTTACCTTTAGGGCTGGTTGTTTTAGGGGCTCTCGTGGTTTTGGCAGTGCTTAAGGCTGCACATGCCCCTTACAGGACCAGCAAACAGGCTCCAAATCCATTTTGCCACAACTGGATAAAGCACCTAAAACCAAAGTCCTGATGCCTCTGGACCAGCTGTGTCCCTGCACTGCAATTCCAATCAAGCCCACAGAAAAGTGGGAGGAAGATGGCAGGGCTTACCAGCAGTTCCTCAGTCTAGTCTTTGAACAAAGTGGATTTAAAAGAGGTTTAATTTTCCCAGAGGCTAATGCTCTCAAATCTGAATAAATCCTCTGAAAGAAGAGATTATCCATAAATTTACTAGTTAGAAATGTTAATGTATCCAGTGCTTATGCAAGGACTGCTGCTCTCCATGCAAGAGTATCACCTATACAATTCCATATTAAAGGAGAAATGGATTTCTGGTGGCTTCTCTCCCACCTCCCTTTCCATGCTGAAATGTAGCACAGCAGCTTTATAAATCCCAATTCCCAAGAGCAGCAAGAATTTACTGCAGAACCAAGGCAAACTTTTTTCTATTTCACTGAAAATGCTCTCAAAAATCCCCCCTTGCAAAAGAACTTAATACAAAAAGCAAGATCCACAGAAAAGCCTCGTGTGAAAGTGAATAAGCATTTTAAAACAAAAAATTGCAGAGTTAAAACTTCAAAATACACATTCACGAAATACAGAACGAGGTGAAGAAACAATTCCTTGAACACAGCTGGTGCTGGATTTACCCAACATACCTGCTACTCAAACACTTCCTCCTGTTATTCATATTCTGTTTACTAAAGGGCTCACCTACACACCATACGACAGAGCAGGATGGGACTAGACCAGTAGAACCTGGCTGCTAATTATAGCCCTTAAGGCTGAGATGAATTAATTTGTCCCTCTAGCTATAAACAGGAGGATGACTACATCCTCACTAACCACAGGTAATTTTGGAGAGGATAGATGGGAGGATGAAACAAGGAAAAAGTGACTTGCCTGACATCAAACACCACAACAGCAACATAGCTGGGAGCTAAATCAGGCCTCCTGTCCACCTGAGCATCCTGATTTTCCCTGGACTCACAGTTGATAAGTAGAGAGAGCACAGTCATTAAAATACAGATTGAAGGCTTCATTTGGAGGCTAGAAGCAGATGTGGAGTAATACTGATTAGTGTAATCACTAGTGTCACATTGATTTGGGAGATCCAGCAGCCTCACAACAATCCTTCATCCCACCTCCCCAGGCTGATATGCTCACAGAGGTTTTTGCAGGTGACCAGACTGCAGAGCATTCAGGACACCTCGCACAGCCAGCTTAATAAATTCAACCTGAAAATTCTCCCCTTTCTTTCCTCCAAATGCATTTTGTATAAGCCCATACTATTACCCATTGAGAAACTGGATACTTAACAATCCCAAATAACAGCTTTGCTGGCTGAGGGACAGAAGAATCCAGCCTGACCTCAGGTATCAGCAACTGAGCAGTCCCTGCATGAACAAAGTCTTCCAGTCCAGGAAAGTGCTTCCCTGCAAACTATTTATCCTCATAGTCAGGAAAAAAATCCTGTATTTATAAGACAAGTGGAACAGAACAATCATAGCAAACCCCCACTTTTTATAATGTTAGGTGCCAGGTAAGAGCTTTCCTCAAGTTTCCCTTCCTGCTCTGGCACTACTGGGCCTCTTAACTGCCTTGACCTTGATCTGAACAGCTACAGAAGTCAAGTGGCCTCAAGAAGCCATCACTAACTCCAAAATTGCTGGAAAACAGTATGAACCAAGAGAACTGGACACACTCATCTGACAATTTCACCCAGCAGGTACTGCTTTAAGAATGTGCAGTTGAGCCAGGAGAAATCCCATTTACAGACATCTGCAATCACAGCGCTTCTGTCCATAACTGTGGGTCTGTTAAAAACAGATTTGGAAGTGCAAGATGAAAAATTCTATGGCCTTGCTCCCCTCTGGCCCTGATCCACAGGCACGAGGAACAAGATACAGAGCAAGCCAGGAGCAGGATATAAGCACTAATTTAACTCTCAGCACAAGGTAAATGAAGCTTCCGTGACCCTACAGGGAACGTGCCACTTCTCACCTGCTGCTAATCAACAAATGTAAGTGAAGACGACTTTGCTTCTAATTATTTGTTCTCCTCTGGCATCACACAAACAGCCTTTAGAAGGGAAAAAACTCTAGTAGGAGTTGGACTCCACAACCTTGATGGGTCCCTTCCAACTCAGCATATTCCATGATCCTGTAACAGCTCCTCTCCTGCTTGTCTGCTTTCCCACATAGCAGTAAATTACACCTGGTTTGCAACAGACACTAAACTTAATATTGCCAAAAATCAGAGCCCAAATTTACTAGCAGAAATCTGACAGCTTTGACTATTTCAGTAATTATCCTCCTCCTTAGTCCCAGCTGATAAAGATAACCTCATCAACACAAGGTCATCCATCCAGGAACACCGAGCAGATATTCTGTGGATCCATCCAGATTTCCACTGTCAGCATTGCAGCACAGCAGCTTTAAAAATGCATTCCCACAGAACCCAAGGCAGCCAGCAAAGACCAGCTCAAATCCTCCTGACCTTGCTTCTATCCCTGCACAAACCCACTGAAGTCTCCCCTGCACTAGGAGCCGAAGGCTGGCAGGTGTTCACTGTACCTGCAAACCTGTGGATCTTGGCAAGGCAGCAAACCAGCAAAAACTTTTAGACAGCTCTGGAGAGGAGAGGAATAGATAACACATCACCAGCAGCACTTTCGTGCAGCTGCAGGGGAGCTCTTGCCAGCACAGAAATAACATTGACCAAAGCCCCCTTCCAGCAGGCACAGTGAGAAGAGCCGATCCCCGACCTACAGCAGCGAGGTCAGTTGGTGACAGACATCCCCCATTTGATTTTGAGAGGACAGAAGGATCAGTCAAGAGAACACAGCCTTCAAAGGCATGTGACTACAGCCAAAGTCCCCTGAAAACTGACACAGTGACATGCTTTGTTTAAAGCTCAAATACTCCAAAGACAACAACCTTTGGCTTTATTCCCCATCCATAAACACCTCTGGAAGCTTCACCTCCACCAGCACAGCCTGAGACACAGCTTGTGATCCCAACCTCAAGGCCACATCCAGCAATAGCCTCTTTTTTTGCTAAGTCACCCTCTGCAACACAGTGTTTACACAGTGAGCAGTCTGAGCATGGCCCACCACTAAACACTGTGCAGGCACCAGACAAGTCAGTGCCCACCAAACTTTGGTCCAAGTCTACAAATCGAGGCTTTTCTGTGATGATTAGGGACAAATTTTTCTTGCCTTAAAAGCTAAGGGAGAGAATTGAGGAGAGAAAAACACATTAAGAGAGGTTCACCCTTCCCACAGACGAGTGTGAGGTGATGAAGGAAGCCCATATGGGGCAGCCTACGGTTTCAATCAATGGTGGGGATTAATCTTGATGGATTTCAGACAACTAAGTCTATGGCAACACGGCTCTAATTAAGGGGTTAACTTTTGGGGCTTGGTTAACTAAAGGAAAACCTTTAGGCTCCGGCAGCCAAAGCTTTTAGCAGCAGCTTTGTGGAGCTGACAATGAAAAGGTTCAAACCCTCATGTGTAACAGCATTAAACTTTACCGAAGTCCAATGATCTTTCCAAAAGTGTTTCAAAAGGCACCGACTGCACAGAAGTGCCAGGCTTGCACAAATCGACCTCATCAGTATGCACCTTGTTTTGCCCCATGACACTCAGCAGCTGTGGTTAATTAGTCCTTGATAATGAATTGCCCATCACACTGCACGCAGCTGGTAGGTGAGTGATTCCTAACTGTGCTTTGGAGTCAGTATGCCAAAAGCACAAACACAAAAGAATAAAAGTTAACAATCTGTTTACCCCTTCCCCCACTCCTCCAAAGCTGCTACCAGCCAAAAGTTCAGGGAAAAGAAATAATAAATCTATTTCCAGGGTTCAGCAGAGAGAAACCATTTGGACTGCTCTCAATTTTCATATCTTCGCCACCAGTGCTTCATGTTATTTCTCTCAACTTATTCAAGTTAGGAGATGAAACCTGTTCTTTTGGCTAACAGCATTTAAAGCCTCTCTCTTGAGATAATTAGCCAGCCCTCCCCCATGCCGTCCTCAGCAGAAAGAGCAGAGACTCACCAATAAACAAAGAAATTCAGGCAATGACGACCAGGGTATAGCTGAGACCAAAGCTGCCTCTCACCTCCCAATGTCAGCACAGCTGAGAATTAAATCAAGTGACACTACAAGCAATAAAATGAACAACACAAGAACTTTCAGATTAAGGGCTTCGTCATTTTGAAGCCAGGAAAACAGCATTTCCTCGTCTACAAGGAGCAAAATACCAACGTGTAATTGTTAGATGTTCTGCCTGGTCACCTTCCAACCCTGACAGATCATCCTGAGTCATTCAAAAGCAGCAGATAAGAGCAAGAATTGGGAAAGCTGCAGTCTTTTACCTCTGATTCCTGGCCTGTCACCCAGCCATTGGCAAATCACAGCAACCTCCACACCTCAGCCCCTACTGAGATACAGTAAATGCTCTGGGCAGAGGAAAAATTAGGGGCAGTCACCAACGAGAAAGCACCTTTGCTGAAGACTGCCAAAATTCTGTGTATCTCTGTGCCAGCCCCTCCTGTGGAATCTGCCCTTGGATTGAGGGGCACAGTTGGGAAGGAGTTAAAGCTGCAGCCGTGGGGATGAGCAGCCATGCTGGCTGCTGCATTCCTTGCCTAACCATGACCCCACTGCGCAGGGAAGAACTGGGAATAGTTATCACCACGGCACTGACACGTCAGCAGGAGCGACTAATTAACTGATAAAAATAGATCTCTGAAAGGGCTTTTTTTTTTTTTTTTTTTCCCCTTGACACAAAGCCGAGGCCCAACACTGCCACGGCTGCACATCCATTAGTTTCCCACAGGCTCCCAACTTGCCAGCAGAAAATAAAATAAAAGCACTCTCGCGCTCAGAAAAATAAACTCACGTGGCACTTGTGAAAATCACTGCTAAAGAGAATCAGGGAACAGATTATGAATGACCTGGAGCATCTCCATGCCCACCTTAATGGATGCAGGAGTCTTTGCACCCAACAGCCCTACCAGCCCAAAGTTCCAGTTTTGCCTTTAAAATGACATGTTTTGAGGTAGTCCAAATGATCCCAAGGATATTTGCAGTTTTCTTCACTTATGGTATTATTGAGACCAGCCAGAAAAACCCAGTTCTGCTTTAAGCCTCCCCCTCAGCCAGACACAGGTTTTGTACAGCTTGTAACTGAATATTCATCACCAGCTAATAAACCTGCAGGAACCACAGTCTCAGCGATTTTTAATACATATAATGCTCCAACACATGCCAAACACAATGAAATTTGATCAAAATAGAAGCCATTTGTTTAAATACAAATGATTTGGCTCTCAAAACTGTCATCAAATTAAACTGGAAATCAAATTAACCAGTGACTGAATGAAGTAGAAGGCTGTATAATCACAGATCACTGATCCAGCAGCATGAAAATGAGGATGCAATCACATTCCCCTTGTTTGTGGCACTGCCCCATGCTCCCAACAGGACTCCCACTCCATCTCCCAGGACTTGAGTATGCTCTGTGCCTCAGACACAGCTCATTTCTTGGTAATCCAGAAAGAAAATGTCCCTTGCAAAAACACTCTGATACATTATCAGATAACAGAGTATCACCTGTGAAAGGACGCACTGACACATCTGAAACCACCTTGACTTGGGACAGAACAGCGCAGCCATTCCCAGCACCGTTAGCAAGAACAGGTTTAAACCTACTCTGAATGAGAAAGGAGTTTTGTTGCCATCACTGTCCAGATATTCAGCTTCAGCTAGTGCAACCGTGCCACTCTGTCCCTTACAATCAGCCTCATTTTGGCTCTGTTTTACCCCCATCTTACCCTTTACCTGCAGTCCTCACAAAAAGGAATTTAAACCTCGTATGTTTACAATTTTAGGTGTTCTCTACTCTTAAAAGCCATTTGGATTCATTTCAAAGGTCTGTTTGAAGAGCATCAGGCATTTCTGAGGAATCTAATTACATTCCCTTGCATCTTCTGTAGCACATCAGACTAACACAGCTGAACATCCTTTACCCACCAAGAGTGGATTATGGAAGCTTCATCAATCCCCTTCCCTGACCCTGCATAGGACTTGCTCTTGAAAAACAGGAACATCGTGAAACTTCAAGTTCAACGCTCACTCCTGCACAATTCCAGGTTTCTTTAAGCAATAAAGAAGCAATTACAAGGAGAGGAGAAGGCTCCTGGAAAATCTCACTACAGCCTTCCAACACTTGAAGGAAGA
Source organism: Rhadina sibilatrix (assembly GCA_013400275.1). NCBI lineage: Eukaryota > Metazoa > Chordata > Aves > Passeriformes > Phylloscopidae > Rhadina > Rhadina sibilatrix. The sequence goes on from VWYO01006589.1 coordinate 146,200, forward strand.
TTATAAAAAGGAGAGTGACTTTTTTTTTATACAGGCAGAAAGTGATAGGACAAGTGGAACAGTTTTAGACTCAAAAAGGAAATTTAGATGGAATATTGGGAAGGAATTCTTCCCTGTGAGGGTGGGCAGGCCCTGGCACAGGGTGCCCAGAGCAGCTGTGGCTGCCCCTGGATCCCTGGCAGTGCCCAAGGCCAGGCTGGATGGGGCTTGGAGCAGCCTGGGACAGTGGGAGGTGTCCCTGCCCATGGCAGGGGATGGTACAAGAGCAGCTTTAAGGTCCCTTCCAACCCAAGTCATTCTGGGATTCTTTAACTCTCACTTCTCTTTCTAGGCTTGTGGAAGCAGCATTTATACATCCTAAAGCTTAAGGAGCTTTATAGCTCATTTCAGCTTCAGCTGAGCACCTTCTCACATAATTTATTCTCGTTGCAGTGTTTCAGCACCAGAGAAGGGCACCAAGCCCTCGCCTACCTCCACCTGGACAAACACAACCCAATGCAAGGCACAGAGGTAAATAATTCATCTGCGTGCAAACAGAGGGAAAGAACAATTAAGCCAGAAAGCACAGCGGGGACGTTTCAAATTTCAGTCAACATTAAGGCAGGAGAGATCAAACAAAGAAATACCAACGGGGCTGCCTCAGAGGGAACTTTGGGGAAGCTGGAAACACTCACGGCAAGGCACAGGAGGGCAGCAGGGACGAAACCCCGGGTTTTATTGTAGTGCCAGCCCAAGCCGTTCAGCGTTTCCGAATCGTCCCTCGGAGGACAGCAGCGAACAGGGAGGCAAACTCCGCTTCTTGTGTTTAGAGCCGGTGTGCGGGGTGTGTTTGACCCGCGAGCCGATTCCCGTGGAGCCTCTCCGCCGGGACACCCCCAGCGCGGTCCCCGCAGCGCCCGCACAGCCCCGGCCCTCCCGCGGCATCCCCGGGGCGCCCCCGCTTCCCCTCAGTGACCGCCGCCTCTCGCCCCCCGCCCCTCAGCGCTACCCCTGGGCAGGGGGCTCGGCAGGCCGAGCCCGGGTTCTCCGGACACGCCCTTCCTCCGGCGGGGCTGCCGTGCCGTGCCGTGCCGGTGCTCCCGGGCCGTGCCGTGCCGGTG
>VWYO01006589.1:147900-167900 GCA_013400275.1 Rhadina sibilatrix
CCGGAAGTCAGGCGCGGTGCATGCCGGGAGTTGTAGTGCGGCCGGCGGAGCCAGCGGCGGCGGGAGGACACGCCCCCCGGAACAGGCCGGGGTGGAGGCGGCGGGGATTTGGGGTTGGGGGCGTTGGGAGTGAGGCTTTGGGGTCAAGGGCAAGAGGGGATGTGGGGTGGGAGATGACGGGGTGCTGGGGGAGATTGGAGGGAGGCTCTGAGGNGGGAGGAGCTTTAAGGTCCCTTTGGGATTGCAGGGTTGGCAGCGGGGCCGGTTCCAGCGGTGGATCCGCAGCTCGCACCGGCTCCCAGCGAGCGGCGCTGCCGGCCCGGGCAGCCCCGGGGAAGCTCCGGGGAGGGGCCCGGGGGAGACCCACGGGAGCCCAGCCCCAGCCCCGGGCCGGTCCCTTCCCTTCTGGGCTCTGTGATTATCCATTTCCAGTCCAGGCAGCCGATCCAGGTGTCTGCCTGCACCTGTAAGGACTGAGCTGTCCGCGCTCAGGGCACGGATCTTTCTCATCTCCAGCCCCACAAGAACCCCGGCACAGCGGGGGCAGCTCAGCCGCAGCAACGCCGACTTTGCAAAGCACTTCGAGCTCCGTCAGTCTTCAGGTGCTCCTTCGGCACAGATTATTATTATTATTATTACTACTGCTATTATTTCCTGTTGCTTTGATGTGCGTTAAACACCATTAACACATTATGTTTTTAAATTGAGGGCAAGTGTATAGTGCAAAAAAAAAAAAAATCATCTATTGGGATCATAACTATCAGCTACAGGTAGGGAGATTATTAACACACCTGGCCTGCAAGGCGACAGTGAAAGCTGCAGGTAAATTATATATGGATGTACACAAATTGCAGGCTTTGGTCATGCAGCGGGTGAGGAATTTATTGGTTTGTCATTGTGGCCAACTGAAAAAACAAAGGGGGTTAATGTGGTCCAGTGGCCCAGGTTATGAGCTAAAGGAGATCCCAGGGCTGGCTCAGCTCCCCAAGCCCCCACAGTGTTCTCTGGTGCCCTAAAACACCCTAAAATACAGCACCTCATAGGTGCTCTACTGTTACCTCCACCAAAAGCTTTGGCACAACCAGCAAAGCCCAGGGAGCCCTGTCCTCCTGCCTCAGTTTCCCAAAAAAAGCTGCCCTCAAACCTCTTTCCCCCAAAACAGAGACTCTGCCCTATAAATCCCCAGCAAACTCTCACTAAACCTCCCTTCTAGCCCCACTGCCCTCCACATTCCTGCTGTGAGGGGCAGCACAGCAGGTCCCCTGTGGCTGCAGGGGCCAGAGGGTCCCAAGCAGCCCCAGAGCCAGGGTCTGGCTCCTCAGGCACACAGGGAAGCACCTTCCCTGCAGAGCTGGCCCCTCCTCAGGGATCTTATCAGCAGTTTCCACGGGCTCCTGCCCACACCTGATAAGTGCTGGGCTCCACATCAGGGGGTTGGGGTGTCCACAGTGCTGCTTCACCCCCCCACCCAGCACCACTGAGCTCAGCTCCACGCCAGCAGTGCCTCAGAGCATCCCACAGTGGGATGAGTGTCATGTCTAAATCCTGGTTTGCCAGGAAGATGTCACAGCCTGGAAGGAGTCACCACAAGGAGAGTTGACTGAAGTCAAACCCACCCCCCCTCAGGCAAAGGGGGAGTATTCAGACCTCCCACATCCCCCCTTGGATGTTTCAGGGATGCTCCCAGGTACCCCTGGAGCAGCAACCCCCTGCACTCTATACAGGATTACACTTTATACAAGATTAGCCCCTGGGCTGACCAAGGGGAAAGTGAGAAAGGAAAAAGAATTAAAAAAAAAAAAAGAACTATTTTATTTTTTCAAACAAGATAAATAGCAAAATTACAGAGGCATTTCCATGCCTAGTCAGGAGTTAATATACCCAGAAAAATACAGAAATAACTCAACTGGAGCTATGATTCAACAGCCAAACCAAGGGCGGTGATGCTGCTGGCCCTGGATCCTGCTCCCCAACAGGCACCTCCATGGTGACCTGTGCTGCTGGGAATGCTCTGGCATATCCAGATAAAGCCCTGGTCACCCCATCCCACCCTGCCACCCCCACAGCAGGAGAGGGGCTGAGGGAGCCTCATGCCCCAGCACAGCTCCCCACCTCAGCCCCTAAAGCTGAGCCAGTGGAGATGTGCCAGTGGTTGGAAAACAATGCAGAAAGGTGTAAAACATACTGAGGTATTCCTACCCTTTCCCTGCTCCTGCCCTGGCACTTAGGTTGAAGGCACTTCACATCCCAAACTGCAGGAGATGAGGCAGAAAGGTGGGGAGGGGGTGCCTGGGCAGCACCCCCACCAGCAGCTGTGTCTCCAGGACCCAAAAAGCAGGGATGGAGCCCGTGGTATCCTCTGGCCATCTCTGGCAGGGGAACAGTCCTCTTCAGTGGCAGTGGCAGCCTTGGTGCCAGGACATGTCACAGGAGTGTGACACCAGCACTGCACCCACAGACATCCCAGTTTGGCTTCACTCGGCCTAACCCCAAAAAGGCACGGAGCAGTGGGGCACTCACAGCTCTGCCAAGCCCAGGGCAGCTCTTCAGGGTCTTCCCAGCACCCACAGCTTCTTGGGGGCTCCCCTTTCCCGGGAGAAAGCGCAGGGAAGCTCCCACTTGACTTCCACAGCTCCAAGCCCATTAAGCAGGGAGACAATACTCCAGACTAATTTCAGGACCAGCTGCCCCCTGGCCTTTCCTGCACAGCCAGGGCAGGAGGAGGAGGAGGGGACAGCAGAGGCAGCTCAGGTCATGTAGCGGGTGACAGCCCTGAGGGCGTAGAGCAGAGCCGCCTGCATCCGTGCCTCCAGCAGGAGCAGGTTGATGTGCACCTACGGCGAGAGAGGAGTCAGGGCACGGGGCCAGCACCCCCAAACACCCTGCCAGGAGGGGAAGGGACGGGGCAGCACCTTCTCTGAGTGTTTGAAGTGCCTCCAGAACTGCGTGTAGATCTGCTTGGTTGTCTTCTCCGGGTAGCAAGCCACTGTCTTGATGTAGATCTTTAAGTTGCGCTCCAGGAGCTGGTTCACCTCCCCGTAGTCGTAGTCATCATAGCTGGAGAGAGGAGGATGTGTTGTTATTCCAGCCACGGGCCTTGTGCATTCATAGAATTGTGGAATGGTTTGGGTGGGAAGGGACCTTAAAGCCCATCCAGTCCCACCCCTGCCATGGGCAGGGACACCTTCCACTGTCCCAGGGTGCTCCAAGCCCTGTCCAAGCTGATCTTGGACGCCCCCAGGGATGAGGATTCCACCACTTCTTTGGGCAAACTCTGCCAGAGCCTCACCACCCTTATAGTAATTTTTTACTAAATTCTCCTTTCCCAGGGTTGTTCTGACCTCAGCCAAGCCTGCCAACAGCATCACTTTGCCTTAGGGAAGCAGCAGCAGCTACATCTAAGCAAGACCAAGTCACTGGACCTGCTCCTGGGCTCTTCCCAAGGCAGAGCAGAAGCTCTGGGCAGGTTTTGGGGATGTACCGGATGCCGAAGACGCAGTGGACGTAGTTCCAGATGGCCCGGCGCAGCATGGAGGTGTCCACCCCACAGTGCATGGCAATGGTGTTGTAGGTCAGGTTGTAAACCACCTGGAACTTCTCATCCAGCAGCTGCCCCACGTCTGGGTACAGGCGGTTGATCAGCGAGTAGCCGTGGTCCTCCCAGGTGTAATCCTGATGGAGAAAAGGATGGCAGGGTAGGGGTTTGGTGGGGAAAAGGGGGGTCCCACTGTCCTGGTTTCAGGCAGGCTGGAGTTAATTTCTTCTCAGTAGCTGTTCCAGTGCTGTGTTTTGGGTGTGGAGTGAGAAGGGTGTTGGTAACACCCTGATGGTTTGGGTTTTCTGCTAAGTTGGGTTTATCCTGAGTCAAGGACTTCATTCCTTTTTCAAGCTCTGCAAATGGGAGGGAGCATAGCCAGGACAGGTGACCAGAGCTGACCACAGGGATATTCCACACCAGAGAACATCATGCCCAGTATATAAACTGGGGGGAGTTACCTGGAAGGGGCCAGTTTGGGTTTGGGAAGGGAGGGTCTGGCTGAACAACTACATTGTGCATCACTTGTTTTTTCCCCTTTTAATTGTCATTATTATCATTATTTACCATTATCATTGTATTTTACTTTATTTTCAATTATCAAACTGTTCATATCTCAACATACAAATTTTGATTTTCCTCCCTGGATTGGGGGGGGAAGAAAGTGGGGGCTGAGTGAGCAGCTGTGTCATGTTTCATCTCCAGCTGGCCTTAAACCACAACCCCCCTCCAAAGCCAGGGACATAAGGGGGGTTCTCTCCCTAAGCTGACCCTTCCCCCCAGTTCTCAGCACTTGGTTGCTCAGCTCCAGCCCTTCACCCAAATCCTGGGAGCAGCCCTGACATAAGCAGGAGCTACCCCCAGACCTGAGCCACTGCTGAGCACCCACCTGTGCACGGAAAGTGGGGGGGGCCTGCTCCCCCCTCCGTGTGAAGTCCTTGTATCCGAATTCAGGGTCCTCCAGGAAGCAGCGGATGTTGGACTGCAGGGAGGGATCCAAAATATCTACAAGGCACCAACGCAGTGGCCATGAGCCCAGATGGAGTCAGCGCTGCACTGGGGAGCTGATCCTGCTCTCCCTCAGACAGATTCTGGTTCCTTTCCCCCTCCTCGGGCTCCCCTGGCCCATGGGGACCTCCTGCCCCCAGAGAGCTTCCCCCTGCACCTCCTCACCTGAGGAAGGGACCAGCAAATTTTCTGTCTTCTCCAGCTCGAAGCGCGTCGCCATCTCCTCCTGTGTGACTCCCTCCTCCTCCAGCTGGTTTTCCTGCAGCAGCTTCATCCTCTCCATCAGCACCTCCAGCTCCTGCATGGCATCTGTGCCCTGGGGAAGCACAGGGCAGGGTCAACTCTGTCCCTGGTCCACCACAGGGGCCCCCAAGCCCAGATCTGCTGGCACCTGGGGGAGCCCCTGAGCTGCTCAAATGAGCATCTCCCTCTGGGTTTGTCCTGCCCAGATTCCATCAGCTCCCATGACCCAGGCCTGGGAGGAGGAGGAGGAAGCCCTGTGGAGGACATGGAAGGTACTAAAGCATCAGCTGTTCCCAATAAAGGCCACAGATTCTCCAAGAGCTGAGCCCCTCTACTCCAGAGACAAGACTGGGAGAGCTGGGGGTGTTCAGCCTGAAGAAGGCTCAGGGAGACCTTAAAGCCCCTTCCTGTGCCTAAAGAGGCTCCAGGAGAGATGGACAGGGACTTGGGACAAGGGCCTGAAGTGCCAGGACAAGAGGGAATGGCTTCCCACTGCCAGAAGGGAGGGATAGATGGGATACTGGGAAGGAATCCTTCCCTGTGAGGGTGGGGAGGCCCTGGCAGACTTTGCCCAGAGACGCTGTAGCTGCCCCATCCCTGAAAGTGTTAAGGGCCATGCTGGACAGGGCTTGGAGCAACCTGGGAGAGTGGAAGAACAAGAGAGGCTTTAAGGTCCCTTCCAATCCAAGCCGATCTGTGATTCCCAGGGAAAGCCCCATAAAGCATCCAGCACCCCAGGGTACACTCACACCCCAGCAAGGCAAGCCCCTCTTACCCCAGAGCCCCCCATGGTGTCATCAGAGGCAGGGCTGCTGTCGCTGTGGGGTGAGGGGGCCCAGCAGCTGTTCTCCACATCCTGCTCCTCCTCGGGTTTGATGCCGCAGCCGAAGACAAAGGACGCGAGCGAGTGGTAGTGGGTGAGGAGCACCAGTGCCTGCACCAGCTCTGCCAGCGACCAGCTGTCCTCCCCTGGCTTCAGCAGAGCCTGCAATGCACACCAGGGCTTGGAGAGACCCCCCACCAGCCTTCAGCTGTACCCCCACCACAGCCCAGTGCTGGGGCAAGCCAATGGCAGGGATACAGGAGCGTGTTTAGGAAGTGCCTCAGCTATAGACCCGTTGGGGGCAAGTGACCCCTTCCCATCCCACTGACTCCCTCAGCCCTGAAAGGGTTAACCCCTGGGGGCTGTGCAAGCAGGAAGGTGGCCCCTGGGGTCCAACAGTGTGTTTTGGGGGAAATCTATGCTGGCAGCATCAGCTCTCACCTCAATGTGCTCCTTGGTGATGAGCCAGGGCCGGTGTGCCAGCAGCTTGTTGATCTCATTGAGGTTCCGGAGTTTTTGGGGGGCACAGTGCAGCCCCTGCAGCCACGCAGGGTTGCCCCCCACTTGCAGGAACTCCCCCATGTGCAACCCCACCAGGTAGGAGCACCGGTGCCGGGCTGCTGCCTGTGGGGAGAGCCAGCAGTCAGCCCCCAGCACTGGCTGAGGGACCCCCACCCTGCTACAAGCCCTGGGAGAAGCTAAGGCAGGGAGCCCAACTTGATCCACGTTGCTCCTGGAGGATTTCCCCTGGGGATTCAGGTTCCAGACAGGGGGGATTCCCCCCATCACTATCAATGCCAGTCCCCAGGAGTCCTGGAGAGAGGGTGTTGGGGTACCCTGGGTAGGCACCAACCCCAAAGGGGCTTCCAAGCTTTTGGGATATCAGATCAGAGAGGGGCCCATCTGTGGGGTCCCAAATACCTCCCGAGCACCAGTGCTGGGATCTCACGTAGCACCCTGTGTCCCCACAGCCCCAGGGCCCCCCTGCTCACCATGATGGCGATGTAGTGGCGTTTGTGGTAGGGCAGGGGCCCGTCCATGCGCAGCAGGAGGTACTGGGTCTTCCAGAAGCTGCTGAGGTACTGGGGGTGCAGCCCCATGACCAGGGCAACGTGATCCACCCTGCCTGCCGAGACGAAGGCCCCGAGGAGCTGGTGCAGGCTGCTCTCCCCACCTTCCTGCGGGATCTGCGGAATGAGGAGAGGGAGGAAGGGAAGGGCTGTGAGCTGTAGGCCTCCACTCTTCTCCCTAACCTACATGGAGCATCCATTTAGCACCCTCCCAACAAGCAGGACCCAGGCACCCAAGAGCACCAACGCAGGATCCTCACCCCATTGGAAGTGCCCTGCCTCCGGAACGGACACCGCCGGTGGCCCCTGCTGCCCGTCTCCCTGCTCCCAGCCCCGGGGGGCAGAGGCTGTTTGGGGGCTTCCATGACAGACCCCACACAGCCCGTCCAGCTCAGCCTGTGGGTTGGGTTGTTTGTTTGGGCTCTGGAGCGCAGGGGAGGAGATGGGGGCCAGCCCCAGAGTGTGGTGACGAAACCACGGCGCTATCTCTGCCGGGGGAGGAACATCTGGAAGAGTGGGTGCTGAGATAGGGCTCAGGTGTCCTGGGGATTTCAGGGCAGAAGGTTGGGGGGTGGGCTGGGCAAGGGTGTGGGTCTTTGCATCGCAGGGGAAACACAGATGTGTCTGGATGAATGGGGAAACTGAGGCACAGGCAGGGCAGGCAAACACCAGGGTGAAATACAGCTGTTCCCCCAATCTCCAGAACGATTCCCCCACAATGCCACCCGCTTGGGGTGGGTGACCCCTCTCCACCCCTTCCTCCTTCCTCAGCATCACACCCCCACTAGGCACTGGGGGGTCGGGAATCCCTCCTGTCCCCCCACCCACAGCAGGGAAGAGTGAAGGAGACCCCCAGCAGGGAGGAGACCCCCACCCAAGTCAATCCCCATTGCTTTACCTCTCCCAGGGGAATGAAGGTGCTGGGGCCCCTCGCCAGCTCCCGGGCAGCCTTGATTCCTCTTTCCTAGGAAGGAAGGCGCAGCCGGGAGTTACCGGAGCCACAGAATATCCCCGTCAGCGTCACCGGAAGGGGTGACTCAGGCAGACACCGGCACGGGCCACGGGGCCATCTCCCCCACACCCTGCGCGTCAGGCTGGCAGCGCCTGATGAAACCCGGCCGGGATGTTGCTCCGCTCCCGGACGCGTGTGACACAGCGGGACAGCGGCCCCACGGCTCAGGAGCGGTGACACCGCTGCCGAGCCGCGGTTTGCCACCTCCCTGGGAAAACAGGGAGAAACGGGACGCGGGGAGCCCGCAGGACAGCGGTGGGGATCAGGAGCACCACAGCCACGGCGCTGTGGTTACAATCAGCAGCAAAGACACGGCCTCCGGGGGTCCCACTAACCCCTCCCTGGGCACGAAATGCCACTAAACATCACCATTTCCCCCCAGCCTCCTCCCAATTCATTAATCCAGCGAATCCAGAAACGAGCCCTTCCTTTCAGGGATTCCCCCTGCTCCAAGCACACGACCAGGTCCTTTCTGCCCCACACTCCTCAGGTGTGGAAGTGGCATTTAGTTACTGGGTGAACGGGACGAGCTGCTTCCACAGACCCATAGAAGGGGACATCATGGCATCATTCAAATCCCTGCGGCAGCGGAAGGTGCAGCCTGGCACCCTCTCCCGAGCAAGAAAGGGGTGTGGGATGGCACCAAGTGACCAGAGCAGCTGTCAGTGCAGCCACAGGCTCCCCACGCGGCGGGCAGCGGGACACGGCACCTGAACAGAGGGTAAAGCAGGAATTCCCTCATCCAACGGCTCCCATGGGATGCTCCTGCCTTGAGTCACCATGGAAGCAGCAGGGTGACGGCAGGCGCAGGCTCCTGCCGCTGAGCTGGCCCCTTGGCTCTGTGCTGACTCAGGGTTTGAGGAGAAAACTGTCCGGTGGTGCAAGAGACAGCAACAGACCCTGGCAAGGTGAATCCCTGCGACAGACAGCAGGATTTCCAGCCGCCTGGAATCCCAATCCACAGCAGGAACCAGGGTTCCCAGCCCAGCCATTGCTTCCCAGTGACATCTCAGAGTGACCTTGGAAGGTGAATTTAATCATTCCTGCAAAAGGCTCCTCATGTTTTGTTACTGAGGAATCCTTGGGGTGCTGTGCCACCACTGGATAAGGTATCCCCTCCTGCCCCACTGACAGGGAATCAGAATCATGAAATAGTTCAGGTTGGAAAAGCCTTCTGAGATGATATAGTCCAGCTGCTGCCTCAGGACTGCCAAAGCCACCACTAACCCATGTCCCCAAGTGCTGCATCCATGTCTTTTAAATGCCCTCAGGGATCTGGACTCCACAACTTCCCTGGGCAGCCTGTGCCAGGGCTGGACAACCCTTTCAGTGAAGATTTTTCCCCTAATATCCAACCTCAGCCTTCCCTGGTGCAACTTGAGGCTGCTTCCTTTCGTCCTATCAAACTGAGGGGAAACTGAGGCACCAAGATGCTGTGACTGGCACCAGACACCCTGCCCCCAGCTCCACCTGGCACAAGGCAGGCTGGGAGTCTCTACAGAGGTACCAGGAGAAGGAGATAATGCCCTGTGAGTGGGAAGATGGGTGTGCTGAGTACTAATCCCACTGGTACCAGTGCTTAGTCAGGTGTGGGGAAACCATCCCTGAGGAGGTGAGGTTAAATAAATACCATCAGAGCCACTCAGCAGAATGGATTTGCCCCTTCTGTGTTCCTGCCAGAAACTGTTCCTGGAGGATGATAGCAGCATCAGGGCCACCACCAGTTTCACCCCAGCCTGCTCCAGAGCACTGATTTCAGGCTTTAGCTGATGTCAGGACAGGTGTCAGACTGAGTTCCCTGCTGTTCTCTGCTGCCTGGGGTCTGTCCCACCCACAGTCCCAGCATTTCCAGCTTCCTGCCCTTCTCTGGAGTAACCATCCCGCTGTGACAACACCCTCAGAGCAAAACCTCAGAGCAATCCCACTGCCCCTGGGGAAACCTGGTGGAAGGGGAATGCAGGAGCAAGAGAAAAAAAACAATTTTGTTTCTTTGGGGGGAAAAGAAGTCCTGCAAATAGAGGCAATTCCCAGCTTTTCAGGATACTGAGAATGTTGGTGGACTGATGTTGCAAAGCAATCTGGTTGCTTGGGAAGGTCAAGCAGATCCTGCAAGGCTCCGTGGACACCCCACGACCCCAGTTTTCCACACTGGACTCCAAATGCATAAGCTCTGGACAACACCAGATTTTTTTGGTTAACAGGGACATCAGAGATCCTATACCCAGCCTGAGAACAGCAGCATGAGCCAAGCTACAGGACAGAGCCCCTGAAGCCCCCCAACCTCCTGTCAGCCCCTTACCTACCCTGACAGGCACATCCCATCACACCCCTGCCTCACCTTCCCCTTGTGCCTGGCCATACCTGTAAGCTCTGCCCGGCTCCCAAACACATCCCAGCTCCTGCATGGTTGGGAGACCCAAAGGTCTCCCCTGCCAGACGCCCCAAGTGCCCCCTGCCTGGACAGGGCCGCCCCATGCCCAGGAGCTGCGGGAGCTCCCCGCGCCCAGCCTGCTCCTCAACACCCCCAGTTTTAGCCTCGCTGCAAAACGGATGAGCCAAAGGGCTGTTCCTGCACCCTGGCCAGTTTCTGGACATGTCCAGGCTTCTCCCCTCCCTGCAGCCGGGCGGGACCGGGTGACCGCAGGCGGTGGCCGCGGGTCAGGGGCGCGCCCCCAGCGCGTCTCCAAGGGACGCCCGTGCGGGCTGCACCCCGCCACACAGCCCGGGAGCCCTTACCTGGCCGCCCCGCCGGGCCCCGCAGCCCCGGTGCTCCTCCGGCCCCGCGGGGCTGCACGGCGAGCCGGCGATCAGCATCGCGCTGGGGCCGGGCAGGGGGAACAGCCCCGGGACAGCCCCGGGACAGCCCCGGGACAGCCCCGGCCGCTCCCGCGCTCCGCAGCGACCCCGGGACCCCCCGCCCGCCACGCTTACATAGCACGGGGCGGAGACACGCCCCCCAGCCCGCCTCGACCAATGGGAACTCGAGGGCGTGACCACCCGGCAGCAATCAGACCAATGGCAACGCAGAGGCGTGGCCAACACACAGACATCAGGTCTACCCAGAGCCAGCCGCGCTTTCCCGACCCTTGAACGCTGCGAGTACTGGAAACGTGTCCTGGGGCTAAAGGGGAAAAAAGCAGAGGGAAAACACCTCTGCTCCGCTCAGGTGAGGCCCCGCCTGACCTGTGAGCTCCGGGCCCACAACATCAGAAGGATGTGAAGCTGCTAGAGTGAGCCCAGAGGAGCAGGCTTTGAAGCAAAATGCTCCAAAGAGGGCTAGAGACCCTCTGCACTGGAAAGACGGGGAGAGCTGAAGGTGTTCAGCCTGGAGAAGGCTCCGGGGAAACCTTAGAGCCCAATCCGGTGCCTAAAAGGGCTCCAAGAGAGCTGGAGAGGGACTTGGGACAAGGGCCTGAAGTGCCAGGACAAGGGGGAATGGCTTCCACTGCCAGAAGGGAGGGATAGATGGGATATTGGGAAGGAATTCTTCCCTGTGAGGCTGGTGAGCCCCGGCAGAGTTTGCCCAGAGAAGCTGTAGCTGCTCCTGGATCCCTGGAAGTGTCCAAGGCCAGGCTGGACAGGGCTTGGAGCAACCTGGGATAGTGGAATGTGTCCCTGCCCATGGAGAGGGCCAGAATCAGATGAGTCTTAAGATCCCTTCCAATCAAAATGGTCTGGGATTCTCTGAGTCTTTTACTGGGTTTTGTGTTTCTCCAAAGGGACAGGAGGGAAAAAAAAAAAAAAAAAAAAAAAAAAAAAAAAAAAAAAAAAAAAAAAAAAAAAGAAAAAGAATGAAGAAAGAGAAAAAAAAAAAGGTGACAAGAAGGGGAAAACCCCACTCCCAGTACTTGTCCCAGACACAACACTGGTACCATTCTGGTGCTGCCTGACAGCCCAACACAGCAAAGTCCAGCAAACAGGAGTCTCTGCACAAACAACTCAGGATTTGCCTGGCAACAGCCTCCTCTGGCTCCGGGCTGAGCTCCTGCCAGCGGAGGGAACGCCAGTGCTCCTTGGCACTGCAGTACTGGCCACACAGCCCACGGCTGAAACAGCCACCAGCACAGCCCCAGCCTCTGCAGGGAGGGAGGACACAGCCAGTTTCAAACGTCCCTGGTCATTGCTCCTTGTCCTTGTCCCCTTCCCGGGGCTATTTTTAGGGTGTTTTGCAAACACAGCTCTGTGCTGAGGCTGTGGGGTCTGGGTGGCTCTGGCCACCTCAAGGTTTTCTGCTTCTGCATTTCCACTTGTGTCATTCCAGAGGCACAATTCATTTCATGTAATCCAAGAGAATGTGGCCCCTCACTGCTCTGGGGTCAGAGGTGCTGTTTTAGCCTCTGTCACCCCAGCCCAGCTGTTCCTTTGGCACTGTCACACCCCACAGAGCTGCAGGACACAGGGCACAAGCAGAGGTGCTACTGGTCACCAGCCAGCCCTGGGGCTGCCCAGAGAAGCTGCAACTGGAGGTGTCCAAGGCCAGGCTGGATGAGGCTTGGAGCAACCTGATCTAGAGGAAGGTGTGCCTGCCCGTGGCAAGGGGTAGAACAAGATGAGCTTTAAGGTCTCTTCCAACACAAACAATTCCATGATGACTCTACAGTTCCACCTGAGGCCATGAGCTCTGTGTTTGCTCTGGCTGAACACATCAGCCTGGAGGGGAAAATCCATCTCTTCCTTTGCATCAGTAAAGGCAACACAGAGCAAGCAAAGGTGGGGGGGTGGGGGGGGTGCAGGGTGAGCAGAGGCTGCCTCTGTCCTCCCCTTTCTGCTCCCCAAAAAGCCCTGGATATTAGAAGGACAGGGCTGTGAGTGTGCATCAGGCAGCGATCCAGCTGGAAAGATGGGCTGAAGATGCTGCCAAATATTTAATATAAAAATATCCCATCAGAAGACACCAAGGGCTGTGCCAGGAGGACATTTGTCCCACAGACAACTCCTGCATGTCGAGCAGCGGCAGGAGGGGCCAAGCACGGCTGGGTGGGCACAGAGCTCCAGGTTTTGGAGCAGCACAGGATCCCCCATCTGCTCCTCAGCCCTCATCAGCCCACCCAGCAAGCACCAGGTTACCTGCAGCCTCAGCACTTTTCCTGGCTGGTTCCTGACGCTCCTGCTCACGTGGCTGTCAGCAGCACCTCCCTCCTGTCACAGCAGCCTGGCACAGGGACTGTCTGGCCACCACTGCCGAGCTGCCAGCACCTCAGACCCTCCCACGCTGGGAGCCAGCAGCAGGCCATGCTGGGCAGTGCAAAACACCTTCAGCATCCCAGAGGATCATGGAATTGGTCAGTTTGGAAAAGCCCTCAAGAACATTAAGTTTAACTATTACCCCAGCACTGCCAAGGCCACCACTAACCCATGTCCCCAAGTGCCACATCCACATGGCTTTTAAATCTCTCCAGGGATTTAAAAACAAGCATCAGTAGGTAATTATTTTGGGATTGAGAGTGTCCTGGTTACCATCCTGCTGACTGGACAAGACTGCTGTTCCAAGAAAGCTGAACAGCAAGGGAAGGCCAATTGCTTAAGGTGTGTCACCTCAGAGGGAGGTTGGTTGGGGACAACTCCTGCCTTTTTCACCAGCTGGTGGTTTTGGGCAGCCCAGATTCTGAGAAGGAAGGGAAGCAGCAGAGGCCGTACAGGGACACTCTGAGGGAACACCTGAGGCAGGTAAAACATGGAATATTGTTTCAGTGTTTCCTTTCCTTACATGCTCTGCTCTAAGATCAGGAGCTGGGTTGTCACTGTGGCTGGTCACCCCACTACAGACTCCAGTAGGAAAACCTGTGGCATTAGGGCTTTGTGGGCTGAGGAAAGAATCCCAGAGTATTTGAGGGGTGGAGAAGGGAATTAGAATGATGGAATCATTCAGGTTGGAAAGATCTTTAAGAGCATCCTGTCCAACTGTTCCCCCAGCACTAAGGGCCACCACCTAACCCTTGTCCTCATATGTTACATCCACATGGCTTTCAAATTCCTCCAGGGAGGGGGACTCCACAATTTCCCTGGGCAGTCTGTACTAGGGCTGGACAGCCCTTTCCACGGAAAAATTTTCCCTGGTATCCAATCTAAACCTTCCCTGGCACACCTTGAGGCTGTTTCCTCTCACTTCCTCTGCAGCTGCACTGTTCAGAGGCATGGAGGGAAGGGGACTCCCAAGGTGATCCTGGCCCACAGGAGCTGCCAGTGCTCCATCAGGATTTCTGCACTGCAGGCAGATGGATGTGGCTTCAGCAACACAAACATTAGAAACTGGTTTGTACTGGTCAGTGATCCTCATTGCTCTGGGAGCAGCAGCAGGAGGGAGCTGCTATCCCCATGTGCTCCTGGAGACTGGATATGAATAAGGTAAAGGGTCAAGGCTAAAACCCCTTTAGACTCTCAGACCTTTGGAGATTTCCTTGAAAAAAGACAAGGGGCAGCTGAATTTTCTTCACGGAAATCTCATGGGAAAAGGGAAAACCTCCATGCCAAAGGAGCAGGTCTGTCTGTCTGTGCCAGTTGTATCCCCTTGCTGAGATCAGGAATAAATCTTGTCAGATACAGCCGGATGGGTCCTGGGAAGCTGGATGTAACCAAGTAACCAGGATCCTAGCAACAAGCTTGATGGGAGGATTTAAAGATAGAAAAAATGTAGGAGCAAAGCAAACAATGGGAAAATACTGTCTCCTTCCCCTAACTCCCAACCCTAGAGCAGGAGATAAATCAGCTCCAGGCAGGGAGAGGTACTTTGGTTGGTTTTTTTTTTCTCTCTTTTCAAAGCAAACAAAGTAGCAGTCACAGATGAGGATTTTTTTTTAAACCACTTTTACAGGTGTCATTTGTACAAATCAAAGTGTCCCTTGAAAATCTCATTATTACAAACATACAAAGAAACGATGTTGGTGCTACAAATCAGCTACGCGACGGCAGGAGCAATTTATCACGATTAAAAACCCAACTGAACGGTATTTACAGGGCCTTTCTCCCTCTTTTTTATTTCTGTATGTTGAGGGAAGGAAGAAAAAGCAAAGCCCACAGTTAAAAAAAACTCCCACCAATGCACTTCATTTTCTAAAAGTATAAAATTGGGTGTGTTTTTTCCGGCTGCCACACTCAGGCAAAGTGTAACAATTTCTGGTTTTGCTTGTTTTTCACATCAAAAGTCTCTTAGAAAAACCAAAAACAAACACGTGGCAGTGTCCGATGAAACGTGCTCCTTCCGTGCCAGAAGCCAACATCATCCCAAAAAAGTGCCTTTGAGTAAAATCATTTTTAGTAACAAATAAGAAACAAAAGGATGAAAAAAGTAATCACAAGCTCTAGTTAAAAGCTTCATCAAAGCCCTGATGGAGCAGCCGCCCTGCAGCAAAAACATGAGTTCTCTTACCTACCTTCAGCCCTGAGATGTTTCTCCACTCCCTGACTGGAGTTCGGGATGTCGAGGAGCTCCTGCCAGCCCGGAGTTGTGTGCTGCTCCCCCTCCAAGTGCTTTTTATCCACCACCATCACCCCAAAAGAGGTGCCTGGGGGGACCTATCCCAGCTGGTCTGGCTGTAAGGGTCAGTGGCAGCCGTGCTGTTCCGGGGCAGCACATCCCTGGTACAGGGAACTCTCATAGCCCTTTGATCCTGCTGGTTTGGAATCAGCAGTGAGAAAAATCCCTGGAGTGCTCCAGAAAACACTCCCTGGCTCGGGTCACTGCCTGAGTAAGTGCTTTCCTGGAGCCAACCTGGCCCCTGCATCTGGAAGGGGCAGGGAAAGGGGGAAGAGAGGGAATATCTGAGCCTTGAACTCTCTTTGTGTAAAGAAATGGAGTAAGAGACACTTAATCGCACCAAGCTGCAGAAATCATCAAAATCCCAGAGGTCACCATGTAACCAGGGCACTGGGGGGGAATTCTGGGTGGGTTGGGGGCTGTATCATTCCACTTTGGCTCCCAACCCAAAAGCTCTCATCAGAGAAACAAGGAAACACAAAACCAGGCAGTTTGGTTTGCAAAGCTGACAGAGAAAAGAAGAAAAAACAAAACAAAACACAAAAATCTTCCAAGATAAATACATGGCCCCCACTTTGGAAGCATCTTCAAAAAGCTGGATCAACTGTTGTCAGCAGTGGCACAACTTTCCAGGAACATCTGTTGGGGTGGTGAGTTCTCAGCTCTCTTTTGAAGAAGAAACAGTTCAAGAAAAAAAAAAAAAAAATCCAGCTCCCACTACACGCAGCTCCCATTTTATCTGCAGAACAACTGGCCATGGCAATTCCCTCACAGCAGCGGGTTGGGAACCAGCAAGGAGCCACTAATGCAGCAGGTTCCTGTTTGCTCATAGAAAGGGCTGGCAGTGGTAGCAACTGGTTAGGAAAAGATTTCTTCCAGAAAACAGTACTTCAGGGGAGATTTAGGAAGGCTGGGACCTCTCCCCGTGGGTCGAAACCGGCCACACTCAAGCATGCTGTCGGAAGGTAACACGCATCAGGAACTCCCATGGAGGCCACAGCAGTGGGAGAGTGACAACACAGAGGTTTTGGGCTTCCAGAGATCCAGCAGGGCTCCCAGACTCCTCTGCTAATGCTGGGGAAAGCTCCCAGGTTGAGGGTTTGGCTTTAAGGGGAGGTTATTGCTCCTGACTTCTCAGGCTTTTTGCCTTTTGACAGGGCAGCTGCTTGCTTCAGGAGTTCTCTGTTCTTGGCCTGGGAATGGGGAAAATGGGTATTTAGTGGCACGGATCATCATTAGCTCTTGGGATCCCTGTGCAGAAGCTGCTGGCATCCTGCACACAGGTGAAAAGGGGGGCAGATGTTGAGATCACCTTGAACCTCCTAGAGAGGGCTCTCTCATCCCAGCCCCACAGGAAAAGACAACAACAAAATGATAAAACCCACGAGACCGTTCAAAAATTCATCATATGAACGGTTCAAGGCACCTACAATACACTGAGAGGACCTGACCTTTGGTTTTGCAATCATTGAAAAGGGTTTCCAAACACTCAACCAGTACCAGCAGAAATAAAACCTCTGGACACCAGAGAGTTCAGGGCACTCCCAGCATGAGCTGAGCACAGACATGGAAAGCCCCAGGAAAGGGAGGTGGCTGGGGCACACCTGCTCCTGGATCTGATGCTCCTTTACCTTCAGAAACAGCCCATCCAGCCCCCTCTACACCACATTCCAACATTCCAGCCTTCAGCCAGGCAGAAGAATGTGCCCTGTGAAAGGATTCTCACAGGCACCAGCACTCTGAGAGCAGCTGGAGGCCCCAAACCTGCCTTCCACTGGGATACTACCCCAGAGTGGGTGTGGATGGAGGAGGGACTGTTTCCTCAGAGGCAACAGAAGCCTTTTGTCTCATCCCCTCCCACCTCTCATTGCTGGGGGTTTAGATCTTTATATACCCAGAGTAATTAAAGGGTTTCTTCCCCTTTGACCTGATCCCTTCCGTGGCTCAAGTTATTCATGCTGATAGTCTGCTGTGTTTCCACAGCCACACAAGAATCCTGCTCTCCCTGCTTCCATCAGCTCAGGGACTTCTTTATTTGGACTACAGATACAGGGCTAAAAGAACTGCCAATTGTTCCTTTGTTCTCTTTGGTTACTGCTCACACAAATCACAGGGAGGTGATTTAGAGGTTCAGGGAGCCGACAAAGGTTCTGCAGACTGGAGAAACAGGTTCAAACCTGATTTTGGCAATAAATAAAATAAGTTTGATGGTTCCTTGTCTAGTCCATAAGGGACACAACACAGCACTTTACAACACAGTAAGTGTGAGCCTGAGTAGAGAGCAGAAAGGTAGGTGTAAATGGTGGTTGGGATGCAATGCAGAGCTGAGGAGGGGCATGCCTGGCAGCACAGAGGCTGAAGGACAGGGCTGAGAAGCATTAGCAGAGCTCTGTGTGCAAGAGCTCATGGGGTGTTCTGATCAGAAGTGCCCTCAGTCCCTCCTGGACACAGCTCAGGAATGTCCTCAGTCACTCCTGAACACAACACAGCTCAGCAAATTAAACTGAAAATGCTGTCACCTGTAACTGCTCCATGACCTCCTTGTGTGTCTTCTCCATTTGGTTCATCTTTGCCCTCATCTGTGATTCCTGGTACTGCAGGTCAGCTTTCAGCTCTGTGATCTGTGCAGAAACCAGCAAGGAGCAAGTGAGCTGAAAGAGGCAACTGCCCACACCACAGACCCCCCCCTGCCATGGAAAGTGCCTCTACAGAAGTGTTTGAGACTGGCTGAGGTCACAGACATGCTGGCTGTGCTGGGGGACTGCAACAAGACCTGAACTGTGTCACTGTGAGCACAGAGCAACACCAAGGGCCAGCACTGCATTTCTCCAAGAAGCAGCATGTTTATTCCCAGTCTTGCCCACACACAGAGGTCTCCAAGAAAGCGGTCAGGAAATGACCCTTTGTGAAATGAGATCCCCTGGGTGGGTCCAGAGAGCCTCTTTGGCTTTGGAAAGGAGGCAGCTTGTAAACAGCCAGACATTTTAACTCCAAGATAAGAAGCCAGGCTGTGTCAGAGTGTGATCTGTGAGAACATGTCAGCCTGCTGGGGGGGAAGCAAGCCAAGGACTGTACCTTCTTCTCCTTCTCCAAAATCATCTGATCCTTCTGGTGAAGCATCTTTTTTAAAGTAGCCACTTCCTCCTTCAGCTGGGCAATGATGACAAAGTGGTCAGTGCCAGGGGAGTCCAGGGCGAGGTCAGGAGAAAAACTGCAGCAAAGAACAGGGAGAGGCTCTCAACAAAACCCTCCTCTTCACTGAGGCAGGGAAACTCCCACAGATGCACTCAGGAGAATGGGAATCATTTAATGATCATTCACGATCCTTTTTCAAACCAAAGAGTTGAAGACAGCAATCAGAGAGATAATTAAATTTTATGCATCCCTTTGGAAATCTCTTTGCTCACGAGCAGTCCTTGGATGCACTGCAAAACTTCCCACTGAATGTAAACAAACCTTCTGGCAAGGAGGGGACATGAAAGAGAAACAAATAACCTCCAAGTTCAACAAACAGAGCAAAGGGAACAGCTAAATTGTCCTGAGCAAGGAAAAGGGGTAAAAAACATACTGGACTTTGTAATACGATTCTGCCACTATAAAGCAATTTAGGGAAAAGCTTCATTATCTCAGAGTAGGAAAAACTCTCCAGGAAGAAACAGCTGAGCATATCACCTGTACACCACCAGGTACTCTAAATCTAAGCAACCATCAGCAGAGTTATCTGTGCATGAGTCACTGCTGCACTGGTAAATCACAAAGCTCCCTGCTAGACAATCAGTGACCCAGGCAGGCACAGGCAGTCCTGTGCTACAGGAATAAGCCAGATCAGAAGATACAAAAAGCTGCAGCCACAAGGCCCAGGGAGCCCACCCGATTTTTCCCTGCCTACTGTTCCATCCCTAAAGCTGATTTTTATCTCCTCCTGCTAAGTGAGCAGCACACTCCCAGCCACACACACCTGAAACTGCTGTATAAAAACTGAACAGTAATAAGACAACAAAGACATCTCCACCTAGAAGATGACTTCACGTCTGGCTGTTATCAGATAAATAAAGATAAATTGCCAGGCTTACCCAAAGCCTGGCTTTATTTTTTAAAGCCTCCAGAGTAGGTCAACACTCAGCTCTAAAGCTGGGAGCTGCAGCAGAGTGGGGAAGGCATGGTCTCAACCCAAATTTGTGCCTCCCTCAAGGATGTTTCTACCTCTGAGCTTCCAGTCCCAACCTGTACCCTGAGGCAGAGAGTACTTGCTGCTCACTTCACATGGGGTCTCCTCTAGCACCTGGAAATGATCCATTTTCTAATTAAAAGCACTACAGTCTGCTTTGACAGGACTCATTAGTAAGGATGTGGCAGGGGAAAAGGCTCGCTCCCCCACTGTGCTGGGGATCTGCAGAGGGAAACTAAGCAGAGGCAGCTTCCCAGATCTGAGAGTCAGAGGATGGCCCTGAGGCACTGGGAGAGAAAACCTGGCAGAGGAAAACTCAGAACTGAGGGTCTGCAGGAGACAGCCTGCAGTGGAAGAGCCCTGCATGCCTAAAACATGCTGACAGCAGAGTCCACACTAAGGCTGCTCTCTGGGCACACTGGATCCAGCTCTGTGCTAGGCAGAGAGCTTCATACCCACACACTAGCACAGAACAACTCCATTTTAAAACTTTCCCAATAGTTTTCCCAAGTGGAGGGCTGTGCAAGATGATGGTAGGTCTCCAGCACCTTCATGTGTGCAAGCACATTATTAAACAGCAGCTTTAATTTCCCACTCAGTGCAAATATGTTGGGGAGGAGAGAAATTAAATAAATAAATAAACACCACCACCCCACCCCCCCCCAAA
>VWYO01006591.1:0-11764 GCA_013400275.1 Rhadina sibilatrix
TGGTAAATATGGTAAATACATTGCTAAAATTGGGATTCAGCCGGGTATTGGTAAAATAAATATTGATGAATGTGGTAAATACGTTGGTAAAATTGGGATTCAGCTGGGTATTGGTAAAATAAATATTGCTAGATATGGTAAATATATTGGTAAAATTATGCAGTCTCTCTGCCATAGAGACTGCAGGTACCTCCCAGGTCAGGATCCTTCCTTGTTGAAGGAGGGAGAAGCTCTTGGATCTGGGGAATCTGAGGGCTGTGAGGACAAACGGGAGCCTTGCCCTGCTGTGCCAGCAGGCAGCTGGGGCCTCTTTCCAGCTCTGCTCTTTCAAGGCCCACTTAAAATAATATCAAAAGAAACAGGGGCAGATGATGGATACAAGATGCGTGTCTTCTTATGTTACAGACTCTTCAAGGAAAGGGTAAGATCAGTGGCCACCTCTAAAGAGATGGATGTTAAATCACTGGTTCCTAAACCTGCCACAGCCTGTAACAGCCTTCCTGTCATTTTATACAGCATTTTTGGTACTGCCACAGTATAAACAGCCATTAAATAACCTGAGGAGGCAAAGGAAGGATTGCTCTGTGTCTTCCTCACTTCTTTCCTGAAAAAAGAAACACGTCAGCTGTACTGCTGCTGCTTAGGCTAAAGCAGCAGTATTCCTTTGCCATGAAGAGGGAGACACACCACAAAAATTAAACCACAACTTAATTTCCTCAGAGAATGATTGCATGCTGCCAGCATGCCATACAATCCTGCCTCTTTCTGCAGCCCGGGAAAGCACCGAGTCTCCTCCACAGTGGGGAGGAGAGACGGAGAAGGGGAGGGAGGTGGCAGGGAGGGCAGCACAGCCCTGCTTCCCCAGGGGCCCGGGGCAGGCAGCAGCATGACTCCTGCGTGCAGCCTGACGTGAGCAGCAGGATCTCATTTCCCAGAGTCACGGGATCCCGGGCTGACAGAACGGTTTGGGTGTAAGTCAGAGGGGTGCGTGCTTGGACGCTGAGGTTCCCATCTCCCTAAGAGGACTCTGCCTGCAGGTGAGCCCAGGTGAGAATCCCAGCCTCAAGGTGACCTGGTGTCGGGTTCACTGGGAGGCATCACTTTCCATGCACCTCCTTCACCTTGGAGCAGCCTCCAAGGCTGGGAACGTGGCAGCTTGGCGGCTGGCAAGCTGTGCAAGTGTCTGTCACTGCCAGGGAAAATATAAATGATGGCAGTCGCTTCAGCATTTCGATTTCGTAGGTGCTGGCAAACACTCCCCAGCATGAGCTGCTGCATGCAAGTGATGACCTTTAGGAATGCTGGCATCTCCCAGTGCCGAAAAGGCAGGAGCATGAATCAGCAGAAGGGAGCAGGAGGGGGGGGAAAAAAAATATAGTCAAAAAGGAGCCTGCTGTTAGCAGTAAGTTAAATAAAATTCTCCTGGTCCTCCAGTCAGATTTATTAGCAGTGACCTTGGCACTTTGCAGAGCCCCCTGCACAAAAGCCAGGCCCATTCTTGCAGAGTTAGTGCACAGTCAGGGCCTTGGCCAGCTCAGTCACTGCATTTCACCCTTTCTATAATTTAGATTTTAAACCTACAGGGAAACAAACCCATTCTTCCAGTCTAAGCACAAACAGCCTCCAAGGCAGGCTCTGAAAGGCGGGCACAGAGCCCTGGGCTGCAGCTCTGCACAGACACCTGTATGACCAGATTCAATGGAGCAGCACCTTGGGAAGGCCACAGAAGGAACTCCTTGGGGGTCCTTGGTCAAACTGAGCCACGAGCTGCCCACCCAGGGACCATGCACACAGTACCAGGCCAGGGGAGGCATTTTCTCCAGCCCCTGCTTTGAAGTAGAGCTCCCTCCCAGCTGCCAGGCAATATCCAGACAGTGCTGCAGCCCTTTCCCCACCAAGCCCAGTGCCCACAGCCCAGGCTGTTACCTGTGTTCCAGTCCCTCCAAGTGCTCTGCATCTCATCAGCCGTGGCCCCTGGGCACAGCCTGGGCACCACCTGGGCCGTGAAGCAGCTCTGAACGCAGCAACACAGCACTGAGCCTGTCTGTGCCATCCTCTTTGGTTCCAGCCACGATTCTCTGCCCGCTGTGAGACTCTGCCACACCACCAGGACCAGCCTGAGCCACGGCACCGCGGGCTGCCCCTGCCTCACCACCCATTGCCAGTGGGGATTGTGCCTGGCACAAACGTGATGTATCCCAATCCCTGCAGAGGGTTGTCCCCAGCAGGAGCCCTCTCGTTGTGACGGGCACGGGATGAACCCCAGCAGAGCCCAGACTGGATGCTACGATGTCCCAGCGGGCCCCAGGGAACCCGGGCCTCCCTCACTTGTGCTCTTTTGCACATCAATTCCTCTCAGGTTTTGTCCTCGGCCAGCGGCTCTGCTGCCTTTGCTGGGATTTTCCAGCAGAGGGGGATGCAGCCTCACCAAAGGCGTCCTGCTTCCCTAAAGCTTTTCGATGTGTCCTCACCCTCAGCCTCAGCCTCCTCTCTGCTGGGCTCCCTGCACAGCACAACCCCCTGGCCTGGCAGTGCCAGCACCCCACCCAGCCCTCCCCTGGCACACGGGCACCACAGGGGCCACCAAATCCTCCTCTCTATTTTTCGGAGCAAATGCAAAGCCAGGGATGTTGTCAGCAGTGAGCTCTTCGCAGGAGATGGACACCAGGAACAGCAGAGTCCCGTGTGAGCCCCATGGGAACATCTCTGGGGAGTTGTCCCCAGTGGTGTCAGAGGTGTCCCTCTGCTGCCCACGCTCTCACCTGGTGGGGAAGGAGCATCCAAATCGCTCCAGGTGTGAGGGCCAAATCCCAGGTGATGCCCTTGCTTTAGTGGGGGAAGAAGCAACACATCTCCAGGTACAAAGAGGCTCCTGTGAGCCCAGGCAGCTGAGCTGCACTGATTTACACCAGCCAAGCACACCAGCTGACACCTCTGCACCTGGTGAGGGTCCTGAGCTGAGCAGGGGGAGCTCCATGTGTGTCAGTGCTGAAATCAGGAGCAGAGGGGAGCCCCCAGCCCACCCTGCAGTCTCTCTTGGACTGGATTTTGGGTGCTCTGCTTGTCTGTATTGTCCTTTGTCCTCACGTTCCCTGTTGGCATCCCATGGAGCAGGGCCCTCTCAGGGAGCTGGGCACCTCTCACCATCATGTCAGAGCTGTGCTTCAAGGTTATTTCCTATCAAATGTTCCTTCTTCCAGCCATCCAGTTATTTTCTCCTTGGCTAAATCATCTGAAAATAGTCTGCAGCCATCCTAGTTCTTCCTGCTTTGTATGCATGAGCAGGAAGGGGAATTTAGGCTTTTGCTGTAATGCCATACACAAAAGCCTGCTGGAGAGCATCACTTTGATTAGCTCTTATTGTACACCCAAGAAAACAGAAAAGAATAAGAATAAGGGAGAGCCCAGCATGTGGCTGCTGTGCCTTGCTGCTTCAAGGCTGCTCAGAAAAATCTGCCTGGCTGCTCAGGGCCCTCTCAGGAGCATATTTGTGCGTGTCCCAAAAATGGCTTGGGTTTTATCCTCCTAATAATAAGGGAAAGAAGGGCAGGAGCACTGTAGTGATTTGCTCCCTGGCACATCCCAAAACTTGGGCTCTGGCAATAAAGCAGCCTGAGCACGGGGCCTCCCCTTCACTTGCTCACCTGCAGGCAGGTGAACCTTTCCAAGCCCCCACCACGCCACACAGGGCACAGCAAAGCTTCCCAACTGCAAACAAGGCATCCCAGCTCCTGGAAGTCTGAGATGGAAAACTTGATTTAGATCTGGGAATTAAATTAGCAAAAGGGATGAAAAAGAAGAAAAATATCTCACATCCAAGCACGCATCTTTGGCAGAATTTATGACTGGAAAAAAGTGTTGGGACATGAATTTTGCAGACAGCTCTGATGAGTGATGGAATGGACCGAACTCCTCGCTCTAAACTCCCTGAACTTTGAGGATTTGATGCAGATCCAGATTTCAAATTTCCATTGGGGCCTTTCTCATTAAAGCCAGAGGCAGAAGGATCTTGTTTGCCTACAGAGGCTGTACCAGATGCTAACTTGCCCCTTCTCCCCCTGTGTCCTGGCCAGCCCCTCTTTGTCCCCTCTCAGCTCGCGTGAGTCTTTGTCACAAGGCACTGGCAAACCCAGCAGTCCTGCTTCTCCCAAGACGTGGGGCATTGCAGTTCTGGAAAACAGAATTCAGTGCAAGTATCTGCATATGGATTTTTTTTAAATAAACTAATCCCAAATAAAGCTCATCCCAAGCTGTGGGCACTCCAATCATGTTTAAAAACACGAGAGCACAGCAGAGACAGAATGCGATCGATGCTTCCCCTGCTTCCCACCCAGCCAGGCGAGCACCAGTCATGAGACTCACACAGCTTAAATCCCACTGTTACACTTTCCCACCAGACAAATCCTACTTTATTAAACCAAAGTGCAAGGGAATTAGCAAAACCGCCCGTTTCCTTCACACTATAGTATACATAAGCAACCTAATCCGTACGCCAAAGCTCCCACCGCTCTCAAAACCTCTCGGCTGGGAATTCCCGTCGCAGTCTCCCTCCTGTCAGCTCGGGATTACCTTTCCCTAACAGGGCACGGGAAGGAGGAGGAACACACGTGGGCACCTGCCAAACTCATCCCTGCGGCTCCCCTGGCGCGGTGACCCCGCCTGAAGGAGAGCCGCGATGGGCATGGGGATGGGGCAAGGGGCTGCGCACCAGACTAATTAGCGCTCGGCTTTGCTCATTAAAGAGGCTCCTTTGGCTGACCTGACCAAATACTTCCCATTGTTTCCTTCAATCCCGTGGCTGCCGGGTCTGCTCAGCGGCGCGGGGAGGAGAGGGATTGATGACCCGGGGAGGGATCCTCATGCCCTGCCCGTCACCCCGCCTGGCAGGGGCGGCCCAAAACTCTGCTGAGAGAGAAAGGAGGTGCGAGTCAGCGGGGCCGGCGTTTCATTTCCATGAGATAAGCGCCTCCGTGTAGCGACAGAAATCGGGGGTAATTGGCGGGGCTGGGAGGACGGAGCCTTTTGTTACACAAGGCTTAATGGGCCTCTTCGGAGGAGCAGGAACCAGCCAGCGCTGCAGCCTGGAACAGCGATGCTCTACATCCCATTTCTCGGGAGGGAGGAAGGAAGGAAGGACACGTGAAAAGAAAATAGCAGTAAATGATCCCACTTCATAATTTTTCTTCCTGTAACCCTTCTGGCCTTACAAACAGGAACTTGGTTTTAAACTAAAAATAAAGCCCGATGCCTGTGTGGCAGTTGCAGATGGGTGTTTCCAAGCTGGGGCTCAGCCCTGCTCTATAAGCAGCCTGGGCCGGGCACCCTAGGAAAGTGCCTGGCTTTGCATTTGCTATATTTACATATCATCGGTTATCAGGAGAACAGGATGTCCCAGGGGATCTGAAATAGGATACGGCACTCTCCATCTCCTGGTCAGTTCAGCCACGGGCCAGGCCCGGGTGACTGATGCTGTTTGCCTGTCTGCCCCGGCTCCGGGGCTGCCGGCCGTGCCCGGTGGGTGTCACCCACCCCAGCCCGCCTGGCACGCAGGCCGGGCTGCTGAGGCATCCCCAGCCTTCCTCCAGACACGTGTGGCTGCAGCAGAGAGGAGCTGGGGGGGTGTGGAAAGCTCCTATTTCTCTTTCTGCCTCACTGTCTTTTATTGCGAAGGCAGAGGAGGTTTATTCTGCCCTCCAAAAAAATCAGGCCTGCCCTTTCCTCCACACACTGGTTTTTACACTAAAGCCCCAGCAGCCATCGGGAGCATTTCAGTTCAGGGTGTTGGAGCACAAGCAAGGCCTCTCCCAGGAGCAGAACCCCTGGCACAGCTCCCTGCAGGCCCATGGGGCAAAGCAGGGAGCCAGCGAGGGCAGGTGGGCAGCTGCAGGGGTGGGTAGGCAGTGCCCTGGCCCTGCAAGGCACGGGCTGTCCCGGTGGGATGCCCTGCCTACCTCACCACCTCGGATTTAAATGCCTTTCTCACACGCTGGGCGTAGCTGCCAAGTATTGTGCCTTCGGTACATCACTCCACCTTGATTTCAAACCACTTCAGCTTGTGTTTGGGAGTGGTTTCCAAGCATTCAGCTCACCCATATCTTATCCACACTGGTTTCCTTTATGAGCTGCACCCACGACAGGTCCAGGGCTTTAAATGCAAACCCAAACAAATATGTGGTAGCGCTTCCCATTCCCACTGGACTGGCCTGGAGTGGGAGTGGAATGAGTCAGGAGTACCATAAAGGAAAGTGAAATAGATCCACCCTGAGCAGATGATAGGATCAGGGCAGATTAGTAGCCTTGGATCAGATTCAAGGGTCAGCATAAATCTTTAATCTTTGCAAAGTCCTCGAGCCTCCCTCCCCTCACTGTCTCACATGCACACACACCAGGCATGACTAAACAGCTCTCTGCGGGGATGGCAGACGCTTCAGAAACTCCCGGCTGGTTTTGGTTTGCAAAATACAACAATAAAGCTGCTCTCTGTTCTGTGAACGTGAGAACTTCCCTGCGCAGGCACCTCGCCCCTGGATGCTGTGGGATGCTGCCAGGGACGGTGTCACACCACAGCCACTGCTCCCACCGGCCCCGGGGCCCCTCTGCTTTGCTCTGACCCCACAGCCAGGCTGCAGCGACCAAGCATGGGGTGAGAGCCAAGGACAGTCCCCACCTTGTGCCTTATTAGGTCCCGACATGGTCTGCCAGCACGTCATTACTCATTATTCCTCTATATTTGCTTCCCACTGACGCTGTGCTCAGTGCACATAATCTGGATAGTTCCCAGGTTTCACGTGGAGCTGCAAGTGCCTGGCTCAGGGGTGGTGGAAATGCCAGGCTGCCCTGGGAAGGGGCTGTGTGGGAGCAGAGGGGCTGGAGGAGAGGCGTGTGCCAGCTTTGCGCCCAACTGATGCACTAAGGGAAAAAAAAAACAACACAAAAAAACAACACATAGCAAAAAGCCCTGGCCTAGTTTTTGCTAGTTTTTGTTTCACTGTGCTGGGCCCAGGCTCGAAGGATGTGGTTTGGTGGTCAGCGCATAAGACAGCAAATGAAAAAAAAAGAAAAAAAAAATTCCTTTGATTAAATCCAGATCAGGTCTGTGCAAGCTCTTCCTGCGGCCATCGGGAAATCACAGGAGGGAAAACCCTGCCCACGCTGCTGCCTGTGGCTGGGCACAAGGGACATGACGCAGCCCTGCGGTGGCCCCGTCCTGCCCCGCTGTCCCACGGAGCGAGGTGTCCTGTCCTGGCACCTGCAGGACTCATTCCCCAGGGGGGCTCTGAGACATCCATCTCACCGTGCCCAGGGCTCCAGCTCGAGCCTTCTCGATGGGTTTATAACAATTCAAGTCACTCTCGCCACCGCTCCGCTCACCGAGGGCCAGGCAAGTTCTGTATGAGCGAATATTTATATATTCCCATAAACATTTTTAAATGGGAAATTGCCTAATGTGCCTTATTAAAGGGAAAGCACGAACAGCTGGCCGAGGGCGCCTGGCAGAGCTGCTGACGGTGGAGGTGCTGCTGCTGCTGCTGCACCTCACGGCTCTAATTGTTTCAGGAATCCTTTGACTCATCTTCCGAGCGGCTCCGGGATCTGAACAGAGATCTCTGTCTTGCCGGTCTCCTTCAAAACACCTTTGCCTCGCTGCTGGGTTCAAAAAAAAACTCGTGCAGCAGATGCTTCCTGACCTCAAGTGCCCAGGTGCTCGCTGGAGCCCGGAAAACCCCTCTGTGGTTGCTGCCTCAGCCGCACACAGCAGCCGGGCTCCTGCTCCTCACACGTGCTGGCCCTGCCACCGCAGATCCCGGCTGCTGCTGCAGCTACTGGGGACAAGGACCCTCCACCAGCCAGGCCCTGCCCCAGCCCCACACCTGCCCTTTCTTGGCCAGCAATCCTCAGCTTTCCTGGGGCTGCAGAGACACGCTGAAAGCCTGACACGCTCTGGAGCTCAGCAAAGCTGTGCCCGGGCTCCTGCGCATCACCGAGGAGTTGGGCACGGACCACGCGGGTCCTTGGCCTCTCCCTGGGGACCAGGGATGTCACCGAGCGCTGCAGCGCCAGCCTGCTCGGTTACTATGGGGACAAGCACCACGGGGCTGACAGGAACAAATGTATAAAAAGCCCCGGCGGCTTCGCTCCGAGGGTGGCAGTGGGATCACCATGGTGCCCTGACCTGCCGTCCCTCCCTGCCCCTCGCC
The DNA here is from genome assembly GCA_013400275.1 of Rhadina sibilatrix. NCBI lineage: Eukaryota > Metazoa > Chordata > Aves > Passeriformes > Phylloscopidae > Rhadina > Rhadina sibilatrix. Next base: position 8,199 of record VWYO01006591.1, read on the forward strand.
TGGCTCGGTGGCCTCGCACCCCTTGCGACACCATCGCCCGACCGTGGCTATCTCTGCCCCATGGGCCCGGCTGACAGCTCAGGGCTCACACAGAGCTGTGGTTTCGCTGGCCCGGAGCCGCCCCGCTGCGTGCCCGCTGCCCGGAGCATCCCTGGGCACCACACGGGCTCCGTGCCCTCCGGCACCAGCGCAGGCTCTGCGGGGCCGGGCAGCGCAGCGACTCAGGAGTCACTCACCGCTCCTTATTCACCCGGCTGCGTGAGCGGCTGAATTCCCCGTGACCTTCGCACACTCATTTCGGCCACGGAAAGGGTGATGGGCGGCCGGAGGGGAGGGAAAACAGGCGAACGGCCCGGCGAGACGGCAGCGGGTGCTGCCCTGGGAGCCTCCGCCCCGCGCTGGTGCCCTGGCATCACCGCGGGGCCTTCCAGCGTGATGGGCAGCAGCTGGTGGGACACCGGTGGCTGTTCCGCCTGGGAAAGGCGCTGCTCCCGTGGGAACGGGCCCGAGGAGGGGCTGAGCTCGGCTGCGCTGCCGGGAGGGAGCTCCGCTCACGGCGAGGCCGGTGACGGCTCTCCCGAGGGCATCGTCTCAGAAAGGGGCTCTCGGGAGGCCCGGTGATTCAAGGGGAAAGCTCTGCAACACTCATTCTGGGAAGTTTCCATTTGAATTGCTGCAAAGAGCAGTTTTTCCATGATAAACAGATTGCTTCAGTTCCCCAGCAGCACTGGGGGGGGTCACAGCCACCCCCTCCCTCCCTCCACGGGGCCCTGAGTCATCCTCCACCCGGGGTTGGGGTGGCAGCGCCCTGGAGGGATGGGCCGTGAGAGGTACTCCAGCAGCCTCCCATGCCACGGAGGAATTCAGCCCTGGAGCGACTGGCACCTCTTTGAGGTCAAACGATTGTCTGAAATCAAGAACCCGAGAAAACCCCTCCCCAGCCAGGTCCCGACCAGCCTGTGCAGAGCCAGGGCCCCTCTGGGGCTGCCCGGGCTTTTCACTCCTGAGCCAGGACTCCAGCACTGCTGGGTCAAACAGCTGGTACAGGCAATGCTGCTGAGAACCTGCCTCCTGTGTCCCCACGCCCCCAGGAGCTCTGGGTCGGTCACAGGGGGCTGCCCAGCCCCTCACATCTCCCTGCAGCCCTGGAGCAGCACCCTGATGTTCGGGAGTGAGCACCCACCCATCTCCTCCTCGGGCTGACACCAAAGCCAGGCTGGGTGCTCCATGTCCCAGGCAGCTCCAAGGCAAACATGTAAGCAGCAGAGATCACTGAGAGAGAGGAATCCCACTCCCTGTGCCTCTGTAATCCTGTGGAATAATGCATCCCATGAAGTGCAGCCTGGATCCGGTCCAGCGCTCAGGGAAGGCAATGACAGACCTCCCACTGATTTCAATGGGAGCAGAGCGAGCTGGGCTTTAATCAGTGTGGTACCAGCAGCAAGAGCTCGGCAGCCCCAGCATTTCTGAATACATTAGAACGTGTTGCCTGTGCCCATAGGTCACACTTCATCTCAAATCACACCAATTTCACAACACACGCACTAATACCCTGAGATAATCATCAGTGGCTGCTTCCATTGGGGATGGAGCTTTACCCCGATCAATAGCTGCACTCAAACCCCACCAGCAGGTCCCCAGGCCCTGCCACAGCAGGAGGAGGGCACTGGGAAAGGCCCCCAGCATGGCCATAACCTTATTAATGATTCGGTGTCAAGAATAGAAATAAGAGTTAAATCTTCCCTAAGCTGCTCAGCTGCACACTGGTGGTGTACACATCCTCAGGCAGCAGCACAAACACGAGCTCCGTGCACACCCCGTGACGAGGATCAGCAATATTTCAGCCCAGCACTTTGCATATTCATCAGTTCTTTCAAAGCAGAATGGATCTTGGCCTTTTCCCTCGCTGCCATGGCACGGAGGCGACCGGAGAGCCGCACGGAGGAGGGAATGCTGCTGTACTTCCAGCAGCACCACGGGCTGGAGGAAGGATGGAGCTGTGTTGCAGAGAGAAACTGATTATTCCTCTTGTGTGACAGCTCTGGCAGCCACAGACCGTGGCCATCGCTCCTTGGGCTGGGCTGGTGTTCAGAAACAACAACGTGGGAGCTCATCCTGGGTACTGGAACAAAGAGCAGAGGTCAGAGAGGAGGTAAAATGGAGCGCTGGGGGCAAGTCCAAGGCTGCAGTGCCAACCCAGCCCTTTCCCACCAGCACTGTCACCCCACAGAGGGTCACACATGGACATGGGCAGGGCTGAGATGACCCAGGGTCCATCCCACAGCAAACACCCACCTGCCTTAGCCAGGCCTGCCTCCCTGTAGGTGCAAGGAGTCAGATGCCAGGAGCAGCCAACCCAGGACAGACCCCCAGACACCTCCCACCATCACCAAGCACAAGAGGAGCTGGGGAGCTGCCTTTTATTTCCAGGCATTCCCGTTTCCATCAGCTGTGTGGTATTTCCCAGCCTGCTCTGTTTGCAGTTTTAACGAGGCACATGTGGTGAGAACCCCCTTCCCATGCAGAGCTTTCCTGTTTGGCCATTTCCAGGGGCACTGGGTGTGATGGCAATAACTGCCCCCACGGGGTGATGTGCCTGGGGCAGGAACACACCTGGGGCAAAGACACATGTCTAAGAAATAAATTATTCCAAAGCAGGTGGAAATATCATCCTCATTTCTCCCACCCCAGCACGGTGGTGCCCCAGGAGTGAGGGCACGGGGGGCACAGGCATCCCTGAGCCCTGCCCAGTGCTCCCAGGGCGGAGGTGCCTTGCTCAGGGCCAGTAATGAATGCTCCCTGCAATTAGCAGCTCCCAGGAGCATCGGGAGAGTTCTCAGGGGAGGCTTCTCGGGTGCCTGAGCCGCCGGCAGAAGGGCAGTGGGAAAGGTCTGGAACACCAGGGAGCAGCGAGAGCCGCATCTCGCGGCCCCGGCGGCGCGCCAGGGTTACAAAACACGGACAGCCCGTGTCACACAGCCAGGGGCAGTGTCACCAGCCCCGCGGGCTACGCTTACACGGGCTGAGGCCAGCAGAGTCATTCTGCCTGCAGCCCTGAGGAGAGGAGATCAGCCCGCCTCTGCCCCCGCTGCCCGGGCATTCCCAGCCCTCTCCTTCCACCCTGAGCATCACACGAAACGTCTAAGGAGGGGGGAAAAAAAAAAAAAAAAAAAAAAAAAAAAAGGCTTGCTCAAGACCTGCTGCTTTTTCCACGCTGAAGCAGAAACAGCAATTATCTGGTTCAGTCTGGTGCTGCTGGCCTGGAACATGCCATGACAACGTGTTTCTCGTTTGAAAGCCTCTTTTGTACTAGGACACAGTTCAAGGGATCTTGCAATGCCTGCATTTGTAAACACGCCGCACTTGCAGCTACACGCTCTGCAGATGAAAGCCGAGGCGGAGCACAAGGGCACTTCTCCCTCCCGTGTGTCACGGCCGGGGGGACAAGGCAGCTCTCCCCGGCTCCATGTGCTGAATCACACACAGCCCCGGGGCTGGCTGACCACGCGTGGTCCTCAAAAGTCACGGCACGTTCAGAAAAATGGAGTCCTGGAAAAGGGAGAGGG
>VWYO01006591.1:21004-39474 GCA_013400275.1 Rhadina sibilatrix
GCTGTGCTGTGCTGGGCTGTGCTGTGCTGTGCCTGCCGTGCTGTGCTGTGCTGTGCTGTGCCTGCCGTGCTGTGCTGTGCTGTGCCGTGCTGTGCCCTGCCATACAGAGACATACTGTGCCATGTCATGCCAGACTGTGCCATACAGTGCCATACCATGCCATACAGAGCCATCCCATGCCATACAGTGCCATACCGTGCCATACTGTGCCCTGCTGTACCGCTGCTGTGTCCTGAGATCAGGGAGGGAAAAAAGAAAAAATCACCCCCAAAGTGACACAGGCACAGACACAGACCTAGGGAAAGCTGCAGCCATGGAAGTTCGGAAATGTGGAGGGGAAAATAAAAAGAGTGAGAGTGGCTAAAATGTGGCACTGGGGAAATGGCAGTGCTGCAGGGAAGCTTTGGGGTGACAGGACCCCATCCCTGGGGCTGTCCAAAGCCAGGTTGGACAGGGCTTGGAGCAACTTTCTCCAGTGGAAGGTGTCCCTGTCCAGAACAGAGGGTGGAACTAGATGATAACTTTAAGGTCCCTTCTGACCCAANGCATACTGTGCCATACAGACCTTACCGTGCCAGACTGTGCCATGTCATGCCATACCGTGCCATACAGTGCCATACAGTGCCANGCAGGAAATCCTCCCCTGTGAGGGTGGGGAAGCCCTGGCACAGGTTCCCAGAAAAGCTGTGGCTGCCCCTGGATCCCTGGAAGTGTTGCGTGGAGCAACCTGGTCTAGTGGAAGGTGTCCCTGTGCACGGCAGGGGGTGGAATGATGATAACTTTAAGGTCCCCTCCAAGCCAGAGCATTCCATGACATCCCGTGCCCGTGCCAGCCCGTGGACGCCAGCAGTTGCACAATGCCAAGCGATGATAATGGTTTGTGTGTACCTGCCAAGGCAGAGCTCTCCTGAAGGGCTGTGGTCACTTCCCTGCTGAGTGCTGAGCAAGTAGAGGCAGGCTCAGCTGATAAAAGGTGCATTTACCAAGATAAGGGAACAGCAGAGCTCCAGCGCTGAGCTGCTGCTATTGCCTGCAGAGTCCTGGCTGCTCCAGCTCGGGAGGAATCCGAGGGCAGGAGGTGCCACATGAGAGCACAGAGAGGTTTCACATGGGTGAGGGAGACAGGCTGTTTAAGGCTTACCCCCATCCAAAGGTGTCTGTTGTTACCAGGAAGAATCCCAAGGGAAGCTGGAGCCTCAGAGAGATGCCAGCCATAAATGCAAGGTCTATAGAACCCCAAAATCTCCTCTACAAGCTCCCAGCAGCATCTCCCACAACACTGGATCAGTGACACGGAATTTCCACGAAACAGACCTTTGGGCTCTGGTCCTCTCAGTGTGTGACATCCGAGCCTGCAAACCTGGTGGTTATGGCCAGGATCATGGAATCCCAGAATGGTTTGGGTTGGAAGGGACCTTAAAAACGCCTCAATCCACCCCCCTGCCATGGGCAGGGCCTGCCCCCCCATCTTGAGGGTCTCTGTGGTGATGCAGCCCTGGTGCACCGTGGAGGAGAGGACTGAGCCTGGAGCTCTGAGCACCAGAGAATCTCACAGCAGAGCTGCTCTTTCCTGCAGGCACTGAACAAATCCAGCAGTAACCCTCAGAAGACATGGGGGTGATGTGCTTGTCCCCTGCTGCAGCTCAGGGGACCATAACCAGCCTCAGCAAGGAGCCCTGGAGCAGAGGCTTCGTTCTCTCTGTGCCCCCAAGACCCAAGCTGTTATTTTGCAAACAAAGAGAGGAAAAAACGCGGACAATTTTTCATCTGTCCCATCACTGACCCTTTGTCCAAGGCAACAGAAATAATTAGAGCTTGCTGCAGCCTTTTGCTAATGAAAAATGAGGTTTGGGGCCAACCTGCTCTGCATTTGAAGTTCAGGCTCCAAGAGTACGTGGACAGCTTCATGCCCGTGGATTGTCTGACTCCTGCATGCTCCTTCAGATATTCAGTACATTCCTGCAGTGGGTGGTGAGCCACAAATCAGGGTCAGAGGTAATCCCCAATTATTTAGCCCTTTTACTGTTCTCGTGCTTGCCAAACAATTCTCCATATCAGGATTTGCTCATGACCTTAAGGGATGTTGCCAAGGATTTAGGAGTCCCCCTAAAAGGAGGATCCAAATGAAGCTATTGCATTCTTGGGCATCAAGTGAGATTGCTCGAGAGTTGAGTTACATTTTCCTGGGGATCAGTTTTCATAAGCAAGGGCTGATGCAATCATAAATTCGCCTTCTCGCTTGTGTTTGCCGAATTATTTCTACATGGAGGGCTCCTTTACACCGCAAGATTCAGGCAGTAACAAAATGTTTAAAAAGGCTGAATTCCCTCAAGCCATGCGTGGAGCAGCAGCTCTCCTGAGCGCTCCTCCAGCAGGGCTGGGAGTCACAGGACCGGGACAGCTCGTGTCCAAGGGGATTTGCAGTTATTTCAGAGGCACGAGAAGGTGAGAGTTTGGGGGCTGGTTTGGGGGTGGGCTGGGAATCCGACACTCGGGATCTGCCCCTTCCCCGGGACTGTCCCTTTCCGACCGCGGGGATTTGGGGGAGAACGTTCCAAAAATCCCTGGCGCTGCTGTCTGATGGAAGCCTATGTGGGCAGCGCCGGGAGTTAACAGATGGGTTGTGGATTCGAGCTTACGATAAGGTTACTGAGGGTGGTTTTGTTTTAAAATGTCTCTTACTTAATATATCCATGAAGGCCAGGCATGTGCCTGTGGCCTGTAATCAAATCGCTGACTCTCCCTCTTTCCCATTTCCAGCAGCCCCGGCTCGGGTTACTGGCACCGGAGGTGAAAGCTCAGCCCCGCCGAGGCTGGACGCGGTGCCGGGCGCGATGCGCTCAGCCCTCAGCATCCTCGGCCCCGAGCCTCCGGCAGGAACACCCCGTGCTTTCCGCACCAGGAAAAGTTCCTGTGGGAGCCAGGCTGTCTCTGACAGAGCCGGGGAGCCGGGTTCTCTCCTGTGCTCAGCAAACGTGACGGCCCCGCTGCCGAGCCCGGCGGCTCCGCAGCTGCTGCTGCCGCCTCCGGGACGGACGGGAGGCAGCGGCTGGGCAGCCAGCACCTCCATCCCCTCCATCCCCTCCATCCCCATGGGGTCTGTGCCGTGCTCAGTGCGGGATGTACCCAGCCAGCAGCTCCCGGGAGAGCTGCACGTCTCTTTCCCACCCGCGGTGCCCAAGGAAGGCGCGGCAGAGCCCCTCAGCCAAGGCCGCTCCCAGGGGACACTGTGCGACCTCAGAGCACAGCGGGTGAGGAGCAGTTTGACACCCACCAGGGCTCTGCCTCAGCCTTCTGGGAGTTGCAAAAGCCCGAGTTGGTGCGAAGCCAGGTGGTTTCAGCTGTGCGTCCCTCTCGGGAGCACAGCTGGCCGCGCTCACTGCCCCGGAACCGTCAGGAACCGTCACCAGTCGCGAGTCGAGATTTACTATCGCAGATACGCGCATCCATCGCTGCTTAATTGCATTGATTCGGGCTGCCATGGGCTCTGCCTGGATAAAGCACTGGGAAAACACAGCAAGAGCTGTTGTCTCTGTGCCCTCCCTCCGGCACGACCCTGGAGCGCTGCCGGGCACGTGAGAGCTGCGGGAATGACGCTGGCATGGCTCAGCGAAACTCGCCCCAGGACTATTCAAATGAAAGCCATTCCCCTCTCCGAGCCGAGACGTTTGCCAGCACCCAGCGCAGCAGTGGGAGGAACACGTAGGTGGGAACTATTTGGAAGTGGCAAAAATTGTGGCCATTAATAAGAGACTTTAGGCCACTTTGATAGCGCGTTTAATGAAACGCGCCGGCTCCCCGGTGACATCCTGCCCTGCCAAGCCCCGGCAGCTCACGCTGTTTAACCAGTTCCCCCCCGGCTCTTGCACCATCTCGTGAGAAAGAACCCCGGGCGTGCACACCCGGCACACCCCGGGGCTGCACGGCCCCGGCTCTGCCTGCACACGGCCTCATCACGGAATCAGGGACTCCTGGAATGGGCTGGCTTGGAAGGGACCTTAAAGTTACCCAGCTCCACCCCTGCCACGGGCAGGGACTCCTTCCACCAGAACAGGCTGCTCCAAGCTGCCCTTGGACACTTGCAGGGATGGGAATCCACAACCCAAGAGCCATTTCAGAGGTGACATCCTGGCTGCTGCAGGTGGGACAGGGGCCTGCGAGGGGTGAGAGCAGGGTTTGGAGGGGCAGGGAGGATGAGGAATCACTTCTCCTCCCGCTGCTGGCGCTGTCTGGTGGATGCTCTGCACAATGGGATCTGATCACATCCCTCCTCCTGCCTCACATCAAACAGTGAGTCAGCGCTGGAGCCCCATCAGATGTCTCTGCCTCGGCTTTCATATCTGGGAAGCAGAGAGGATGGTGCTCTGTGAGTATGCAAAGCAAGGAAAGCAGGGTGCCTTCAGATCTGCCACTTGGAAAATACCACGTTATTTATTTTCCACTGGCACCCACGTACCCCGGCAGGAATCAACAGCACTGAGGCACCCAGTCTGGGGAGATGTTGTTCTTTCGGGGGATGCAGGTAACAACAGCTACGGGGCTGAACTGCATCATGTCTGAGTCAAATATTAACACGGAGGATATTCTGAACTCGCTAATTGAGTCAAAAAAATTACACACCCACTCCTAAAAATAATAATAAAATAAAGCTGGGCCAGGCAGAAGAAGAGCCCAGGAGTGTGTTCCTCCTGCAGTTCATGTGAGGACATGAGTGAGTTAAACCTTGACCTCTCAACTCAAGCCTTTGGGACAAGGTCTGTGTGACCTCCCTGCTCATGGGGTGTGGGGCACCCAAGGGCCAGGTCGGGGGGAGTTGGTTCAAGCTGCAAATGCCATCAGCACAGGGGGGAGCAGGGGCTGCTCATCAGGGCACGGGGCACAGCTGAGAGTGTGGCAGGCCAGGGTGGGGAGCTGGGGGCTGCAGTGCTGCCTGGGAAGTGCTGGAATCACCACCTCTGAAAGCGTTCAAGAGCTGTCTGGATGGGGGGCGTGGTGCTGGGGTGATGGTGGGACTGGATGACCTTGAAGATCTCTTCCAACCTTGCTGCTTCTGTGATTCCATGTGATGCTGGGAAGGGGCACACTGGGAACCAATGGACTTTGCCAGGATGCCACCAGCTCCTGTGGCTGCAGCCAGGGGAGAACCAGGCCATGTGCTGCACGTGGCCTCCCCTGGCTCAGTCTGGTCTTTGTGTGATCCTGTGGGATCCTATGGGATCCTATGGGATCAGGCACCTGCTTGGAGGGCCAGGGATGTCCCTTGGCTGGCTGAGGGCTGCATTTGTCTGGATTGACTGGGGCTGCTTAAGGTGGGTGGGTGGCTGTGCTGGGAGAGGAAAAGGGATTCCTGGCACTCCAGCTCCTCAGGACTTAATGAATGTTTGGCCCCTTGGAATAAATGGGATGCCAAGAAAATGAAGGCAGAAGGGGAAGTGCAGGTGCAGGAGGCCAGACAAGCCGTACACATGACATTGTTTCCTTGTCAGGCAGACTGAAAAAAAACCCCTTGGCCAGGAATATCATTGAGCTCTGGGGCAGTCTGGAGCAGCCGTGGGAGAATGCAACCCGTCATTTTCTAAATAAGAAGCCAAACCTCTGAATCCAGATCCACCTCCTCCCAAAGTCCCGGTCTGATCCCATCTGCATCACGAGCCAGATGTGGCTTGGGCATTACTCCTGCTGCAAATTCAGCTGAAATAAGCACAAACAGGAATTAAATGGAATAGGAAATATTCATGGTGGATTTCTGCCTAATCAAGATTTGCGCACGGTTCTGCTGACTGCGTTCCTCCAGCGTGGAGCAGGACCCTCCTACATCACTCCTGCACCCCTCTGTGCCACACAGAGCCCTGATCCCAGCCCCCAAAACACCACCTGGAGGGCAACGTTTAGGTTCAGGTAAAACACAGCCCACCAGGACAGAGGGAAAGGCAAAGGACACCCAAGGCATCCCTAGGAGGAGCAATATTTGACAGGAATGTCTCTCATAGTGCCCTTCCCTCTGTATCAGCAGGGATCTGGCTGAGAAGTCCTGGAGCAAACCACAACTGAGGGTGTTGCTGTCTTCCCCAAATACTTTCTCTAATGAGGTTTTTAAATAGTTTTGCCCCGCCTACACTGGCAGCCAGAGCACTTTCATCTCCAGGTGAATGGGAACCGAGGTGGGACTCAGCTGTCTGCCGGGAGCATCATTTCCATACTGCAGCGAGGCGGGAGGCGCAGCAGGGAAGAGCCCCGGCTCCTCTGCGAGCTGATCCCGGCGCAAACCTTCACCTCGCGCATCAAAGATGCAAAGAGTGCTCGGGCGGTGTGGGCTGGCAGGACGGGGTGGGGAGGGCTTTGGGTTCCGGCTGGGCCGATGAGAACGGCCCTGAGCCCGCAGGTACCCGCTGGAAAATGAGGTTTGCGAGCAGGACTCAATTTGTTACAACCTGCTCCGAGTAACCGCACACCTCTCGTTCTTAGGTGGCAAAGATCACGTCTGTCCCGGAGGCTTTCGGGTGGGTGTGGAAGTACTTTCCACAGAAACGCCTCTCGCCCCCTTCCCCTCCCCTGCGCTGCTGCCGGCGGAGCGGCGCTGACGTCGCCGGGGAGGCGAGCGCTCGCCCACCCGCCCCAGCCCGGGAGCCCAGGCTGCCGGAATTCCAGAACCGCTGAGGCTGGAAAACCCTCCCAGCCCATCCAAGCTGTGCCCGAGCCACGCCTTGTCCCCAGCCCAGAGCACTGAGTGCCACCTCCAGGAATTCCCTGGCCCCCTCCAGGGATGGGGATCCAAACCTCCCTAGGCAGTTCCAAGGCCTGAGCACCCTTTCCATGGGGAAATTCCTGCTGCTGTCCAAGCTGAGCCTCCCCTGGCCCAGCCTGAGGCCGTTCCCTCTCCTGTCCCTGTTCCCTGGGAGCAGAGCCCGACTCCCTGGCTGTCCCCTCCTGGCAGGAGCTGTGCAGAGCCTGGAGGTTCCCTCTGAGCCTCCTCTTCTCCAGGCTGGTCTCATTCCCCTGCAGGGTGCCTCCCACAGGGATCAGAAACTCCTGGGATATCCCGAGCTTGAAGAGGCCACAGGGATCATTGAGTCCAGCTCCTGCCCTGCACAGGACACCCCAACCACCACATCAGAGTGGGCACCGTGTTGGCCTCACACACAGGGCTGCAGGGCTGACTGGGCTCTGAGAGGTCAGACAGGGCTCTGAGCTCTTCTTCTAAGGGAAAAGGAATCGTTTCATCCCCAAATATTCACATGGGCTATGCTGCAGTAGTCTGGGGAAATAGAAATGGCCACACAAGCTTATTACAGCTGTCCCTTCTGATTTTATAAACTGCACGTCCCTATGATGGAAATAAAGCCCAGCCCTGGAGAGCTGTGAACATCTGCAGCTGCTGCCCAGATGTGGTTGCCCGGAGCCTGAGCAGAGGTTTCAGGGGAAAACCCCTGTCTGCCTTGCACAAAAATGCCAAAACAGAGGACAGAGGTTTCGCTTTGTAACCCTCGACCAAGGAGACGTTCAGTGCCTTTGATCTCCTGATAGAAAAAATGATCTTTTGATTTCAGATTATGAAAATGAGGAACCATCTGCTAAGAAACAGCTCCGGACCCACGTTTTATTGAGGCCAGATGGTGTCCAGGGTTCCTACGTATGAATTCAATTAGCTGCTTGTGTCTGCGTCAGTGAGTCTGGATCCACCCAGTCATGTTTTTGGAACAAATATTGTAATATTCCCATGGATCCTCCAGACAGTGGGAGGTGTTTCCTTCACTGTGAAGGTTTTGGGAAGTGGTGACTTTGTCTCGTTTTCATCATTTTCATCCCTGCTCTGCATTTCTAGTCCCTTGGTTCTCAGGGCTCAGGGTTTTCCCTGGATCTCTGAGCCAGCTGTGACTTAGTGAAGACATCCTTGATTCATGTTTGCCCATCTGGGCTGATGTTTCAGCCCCTGGGAACCTCTCCCATCCACCTCTCCTGCACTGGGACTGAGTTTCAGCATTATTTGGAATATAACCCATCAACATCAGCCAGACCTGCTCCAGTCTCCTTTCCAGGTGCTTACCAGGGCTTTACTCAGGGTTTAGCTCTGCTGAGAGCAAGGTCCCCGTTGCCAGCACCTTGCATCCTGGAAGGGTGGCACAACGGGAGGCATTTCAGAGGATCCAGAATGTGGGAGTGAGCAGTTCCCTGAGCAGCCACCAGCCCCAGCATGGATGGATTTCCTGCCTGGACAGCCAGCCTGGCCTGGACAGCCAGACCCCAGTTAGCTCCCTTCCCTTTTGCAGTCTAATAACCTGGAAGTCCCTGGTTGGTTTTTTATACAGGTGTGGTTTGGCACCACACATTACCCTCAGCAAGCTGCACATTTGCACCAATTTCCCTCACTATGGTGTTGGAAGATGGGGAATCCTGCTGTGGGAACGGGCTGGGCAGCAGCCTCAGCAGCAGCAGGCTGTGATTTGGGGCTGGAGGGGTCTCAGGAGCAGCAGGCTGTGATTTGGGGCTGGAAGGGCCTCAGCAGCAGCAGGCTGTGATTTGGGGCTGGAGCAGCCCACACTTCCCTCTGCATCCTGGGAACTCACCTGCCTTGAAAAATGTTTCTGAGCAGGAAGTATCCCTGGCAAAGGGACGGCCTTTGTTGTTGTCCCTTGACTTTTTGGGGAAGGATGGGGTTGTCAAGCTCAGCTGCTGTTTACAGACACAGGCTCTGGGCACAGGGTCTGCCACTGCCCACGCTGACATCTCTTGTTTTGGGGTTCCTCACCCATGAGCTGTGTTTGACTCTGGTTTTCCTTCACTGGCAGTGCTGGGAGGTCCAGCCCCTCTCTCCCTGCCTTTCCTGCCATGGAATCACACTCTGTCTGGGCACGCTGTGCCTGCTGTGCCTGGGAATCCCCAGGGCACCTTCCCGGGCTGGCTCTGCTCCTCACCCTGCATGGCTGTGATTACAGCCCCATTACCAAATTAGAGGATTATAAGCATAATAACGCACAGAGAAACTACTAATTTCCAATGATTTCTCCTTTTAAAAAGAAAATCCAAGCCCTTTAGCAGATGGGGTTTGCAAAGAGCTCTCCAAAGGAGCGGCCGTGAGGGAAGAGCCGTGGAGTGGAGGGATGGGAAAATGGAGCAGGTTCTCATTAGGGTGCAAGGTGTGTGATAATTACTTGAGGAAGCACAGGGAAGGCAGGGCTGGGCTCACCCTGGATCCCACAGCCACTGCAGGCTCCTTGTGTGCAGCTGCTGCAGGCCTGGAACATGATTTCACAGCTCTGCCCAACCCAAGCATCCCTCGCTCCTTCCTTCCCAGGAATTCTCAGGAATCCATACCTGATCCCACATGCCACTTGGGGTTTTCCTCCTGTTGGTGCTGAACTGCTCAGTCGAGCTGTTACTGCTCCAAACGCAGGATTTTAAGCAGCTGGTTCAAGTTTGACACCCCTCAATGTGGATTAGTCAGCTTTACACCATACTCATCCCTCTGCTCATTCAGCCTCCATTGACAACCTCACCCCCACCAGATGTCCTGGTTTTCCAGCCTCACAGTCTGGGTTATTCCAAGGACCCACCACAGCTCCTTGGATCTGCTGGCAGGTCCTTTGGGATTCCCTTACAGCAGCAGGCAGCAGCTTTAGGGCTCCCAAACCTCGATGCAGAACCTTCCAGAAAGGCTGAACCCGCCCACCCGTCCCCGTCTCCATCACACATTCCCAACGTCACCCCTTGCAAACCACTTTGAGGAAGGTTAAGAGTTGGCTGGTTGAAGCCAAAGTTGTGACTAATATTTTTTGGGGAAAGTACTTGATGTCAAAACAAGTGAGAAGTGAAGCGGAGACATGTGGTACAGAGATGTGGGAAGGGATGGAGGGGCTTTTTGGTGCCAAATTTCCCTGTTCCCTGAAGGGAGAACCCAAGTTGCCTTATTTCTTAATGTAGAATGAGACAGAGAAGGAAACCAGAGAAGGAAAACTTCCTTCTTTACTTCTTTTAGATCCTTGCCTTTCTAGAAAGCTGCTGAATCACCCCCTCCCTATGACAGTGTCATGGAAAAGGGTTCCCTGGTCATGACAGTGGCCACAGGCCAGGTCCCTGCTGGGTTCCAGAGCTGCTGGAGCCCCTCAGTGCCACCCCTGGCCCCTGCAGGCTGGAGCTGCCCAAACCCCCAGCAATCCCTTTTCCTCATGGCTCCTTCCCACAGCCACTGGCTGCAGGTTTCAGGTTTTCCAAGCCTTTTGCCAGGCACGGCAAGGTGTGCAGGCATGTGCAAACACCTGGAGAAACAGCCCGTGGGCTCCAGCCCCAGGGACAGCCAGCACATCCAGCTTCACCCCTGAGGAGACAGCCGGAGTCAGGTGTGCTACATGGAAACCTGTGGGTTCCGTGGATTGGGGGTGAAATAAAACCAATTCTTTTTAATCATTTAGAGCAGGCAAAAGACTCAGCCCTCAAAACGACTTTGCTTCCAGGAGTTATTCAAACCCTATGGAGCCACATATATTTGCTTATTAACGAAGTGCCCGCGCTGGCCGAGCCTCCTCCGAGCCCGGCGTGCAGGAGGCAGAGCCCTCTGCTCCCCTCTGCCTGCGGAGGCTCAGCTGCAGAGCTCATTTCCTACTCACATCCCCAAAGCAGCCCGGTTTAGCAGCGGCTGCTGCCCCTGCAGCCAGCAAGGTGCGCTGTGCAGGTGTGGGAGGGTGATTCACCCTGCGCCGGCAGCACCCACAGGTTATCTGCCTCCTGTGGCCCCCGGTGCTTCCCTGGCACAGGCAATTCCAAGCACACCCAAATAAAGTCCCAAAGCAGCCCTGTCTGGCCTCACCCTCTTTCTCAGCAGAGGGTTTGGACAGCTTCCACGGCTCTTTTTTCTCTTCCTCCCAGAGGAAGTTGGCCTCACAAGCAACTCCCTGTGAAGGCTGAGCCAGAAGGTGGGACCTGGCCCGCTGTCCCTCTCTCCCGACCTTTCCTGATGGGAATAACAACCTCAGAGTCTCTCCTATGCCCCAGATGGGCTTTCCTTTTCCCCACACACAGCAGCCCCTTCCCAGAGCAGCCCAGGTGCCCTCATTAACCCTTTCTCTGCTCTGGGCTGCACAGCCTGGACAGGGAGCCCCAGGTGAGCTGAGGGGATCAGTGAGGGCTGATCCCTGACCAAGGCAGCCAGGACTGAGGAGCTGCACGTGGAAATGAAACATCTCACCACATTCTCCTTTCAGCTGGGCCCGTTGCAATAGCACAAGGGGGGATGGTTTTAAACTTAAAAGAGGAGAGATTCAGATTGGGTGTCAGGAGGAAATTCTTCCCTGTGAGGGTGGTGAGGCCCTGGCACAGACTGCCCAGAGCAGCTGTGGCTGTCCCATCCCTGGAAGTGTCCAAGGGCAGCTTGGACGGGGCTTGGAGCATCCTGGGATAGTGGAAGGTGTCCCTGCCCGTGGCAGGGAGTGGAATGGGATGGTTTTGAAGGTCCCTCCCAACCCAAACCATTCCATGCCTCTATAAACAGCTGGCTGGAGCCCGTCAACTTTGGCTACTCTACACAAACTCATCGGAAATACTAAAATAGCCTGATTTTGGTTTGCCATCCCTTGGGAGCAGTGGTATTGTTCCCAGCCAGCAGCCAGGAGCTGTCAGGATGCCCAGACCATGACATGACTGGCTGGATGCCCCTGACAACCCCAGTTTCACTGGAAATGACGGGGCTGGGCTGGACATCCGGGTGCTGTGGCTTTGCCAGGCTCCAGCCCTCTCGGTGCTAACCTGCAGCAAGAGGCACTTCCTGGGGACAGACAGGATAAAAACTGAGTGTTATCACTGCCAGCTCACCAGATCACTGCAGAGAATCTTCAGGGACAGGGGAACAACCCACCTGAGCAGAGGCTGCTCCATTAATCACTTTGGCTGCCCCCAAAGCGAGCCAGGTTTGAGGCTCCCTCCTCCATCCGAGACGCCGTGTCACACTGTGACTGGATCCTGGGCTGAAATGCAGCTGCCGGAATTATGGAGGTGGAAGACCTTTATTTAGCCCAATCTTCCATCGTGAAACCTCCTCCAGACTTCCAGCAACTCCCTCCCAGAGCACTGAGTAACAGGACCAGCCCAGCTGCCTGCCATGACCTCCCCCGGGCCGCTGAGCCTTGTGTATTTTGGATACCAAACTATTTCCATCAGAAAGTAACTTCCTCAGAAAGTTAGTGGGAGATCTTGGGGGTTATTTTTCTTACGGGGTTTGAAAATACAGATAAATTCTATTTGTGTTTGCAAAGAAAACTCCGAAACCTCCTTTAGCCATAAAACAATTTGGGAGCCCGACCTGCCCTCGGGCTGTCGCCTCTCCCCAGCCATGGCTGTCACTTAGCAACCCTTATGAGCAAGGTTTTGTGCCTGCTGGGGTCACCACACCCACCACCACATCACACATCCACACAGCCAACTTTCCAGAAAAATGAAATTAAAAAACCAACAGCAACAACAACAAAAAAAATCAACTCTTTTGGTGGCTTATTCCCACTACTCAAACGTTACTGATTTGGGATGGAAATTCCCTGGCAGGAGCTTCTGTTTCCATTCTGTGTCTTCTTGGGAAACGTGGTGGGGAGGGTTTTGGGAGATGAGCTGGGGCTGCCAGAGCTGCAGCCTCCCTCTGGAGTCCCACAGACTCCTCAGCTGTGACCCCAGCATGCTGGGCACTGGCAGGGACCGTGGGTGGCTGCTGCTGAGCTGCAGGACACTGTGCTCCCTGATCTCCTGCACAGGGATGCTCCCAGGAGGAGCAGGAGCAGTTCTGTGAGGAGGTGAGTGCACATGCACCCCACACCCTCTACACACAGACACCCCTGCCACAGCACACTGGGCTGGAAGGAAGCCAGAGCCTCCATCCTTGGTGAGGAGAGCATGGACACACGTGGACCTGGCACTCCCACAGCAGGAATCTCCTCCAGCTCCCAGCCAAGGACAGGATGCAGTGGCCAAAGAAGGCCTGGCCTCCATCACACCTCCCAGCACAACCAGCCATTTGGGGAGCTTCTCCCAGCTGGCTCAGGGGCACCTTTAATCACACACAGCTTTCCCTGTGGGACACTGAGAGCTGCCATGGAGCCACGGTGATGCCACCAGAGCTGGCAGGAGGTGACAGACACCTCACACCCCACGGGACATTGATGATCCACCACTGTCCTCTCTTGCTTCTTTCCAGTTGCAAGACCTGGAAAGCCCCTGGAGGCTGACATGGCCAAGGGCAGCTGAGCAGGACAGCAGTGACTCAGGGCAGGGAGTTCCAGGTCAGCCTGGGGTCCCACCAGTGTCCCTGGCCCCAGGGCAGGTGGGATGGGGAAGGCACTGGGTCAGGTGGGCACAGGGGCACTGCTGGGCTTCCAGCTGGGCTTTGTGAACCAGTGCTCGTTCTCGTGTCTCTCACGAGGGTGTGTGCTGTGGCTGCACTGAGATCACACAGACCTGTCTGTCTGGATGCTCCCCTCCCTCAGCATCCAAAAGAGAAAATTGCTCTTTACTTTTCTTACCAGGCACTATCACTCAACTGCCATGTTTTATCTCCATGCAGTTTCTGTGTGGAATTCTCTGCTCTGGGACTCTTTAGGGTAAAAAGCCCTGTGTAAGTGGCACTATCTCTGAGTGCCATTGAAACAACCTAGAAATAATATAACCCCTTCAGCTCTGGAACCTCAGCACGAGGCAGGATTGACTCTTTACCTGTCCTTGGCCAAACACATTCCTGTGCTCACCAAGGTGTCTGAGCACCTGAAGTGACACCACGCCAGGGTTCTGCTCTGGGGCTCATGACTGATGGGTTTTCACTGCTTGGGTAAAGTAAAGGAAAGAAGTGAAATACTGAAATGAATAAACCCACAGGTTTGTTAGAACTGCACTACCCCCCTTCCATCAAAAAGGTTTCTGATTTCTGCAGCCTGCCTGGCAGTGCCTCATCACTTCAATGCCACATTATGGCCCATGACACCCAGAAAACCACAGCAGTACAAATCTGTGCTGCTCCCTGCCTCCCTTCCCCAAGGCAAAGAATTAGGAATGGTGAAAACAAAATCATGGGACTGAAATAATAAGAATTAAAAAAAAAAAAAGGGGGGGGGAATCACAAGACCAGTGGTTTGGAGCCGGGTGGCACAGGGAGGGAGCCCACAGCCAAGCAGAGACCTCTGCTCGAGCTCCCACCACCTGGACACACCACCCAGAACCTTCTCAGCTGGGATTTCTCCCTCCTTTCTGCCTCTTTCCAGCTCCTCAAATCTGCACCTGAAAGAAGGCACAGAGGAGCCAAACTGATTTACTGAATTTTATCCTTTTTTCCCCTATAAGGAAACATTCTTCTTTTCCTCCATGAACATTTCAAACCTTGCACATCTTGGGGATGAAAGCTCCTCTGTGTGCCTACAGCTAAAGAGGGACTTGGACTTCCCACCTGCCACTCTGGGACTGATGCAAGCAGGAGCACGAGCAAGCTGACTCCCATTTCCTGGGAGACAGATCAGCCAGATTTAGGGAAAAACTGAGCAGTCTCCTGTGCCAGGACCCATGGCAGATGCTGGGGGAACGGCAGGGAAGGAGCTCAGAGCCTGTGCTCGTTGCCAGGGATGCAGCACAGGCTGTGCTCAGCTCTCCTGGGGACCCCTTTGGGCTCTGCACCCAAATACCTGAGCCAGCTCCCCTCACTGGGGCTGGGAGGACAGGTGACGAGGTGATGGAAATCCTGTAACTGCCCGTGGCTGTGGAGGGACCCTGCAGGTCACAGAAGCTTGGCCAGCTGCGTTGTCCCCTTCCCACCACGGCTGGAGTCAGGGAGAGGGGCAGGGTGACCCCTGCAGCCCAAAGAGGTGAGGCCACCTCTGTGCTCTCCCCGTGTGCAGGACCCCAGCACCTCACACACCCTGCACAGAGATGGCTCCCTGGGCATTCCACGTTCCTGCAGCAGAAAAGGGGATTCTGGGACCTTCAGGAGAGAGAAGAGACTTTCATGAGCTCGTGTCAGGGGTTTGGGGGTGAGATAAGCACCCTGCAAGTGCCCTCTCACTTGGGATGCCTGTGGAGCCTGACTATTCACACCTAATTCATCTCCCTCCATGACTCCTCATCCAAGCATCCTAAAGGCCTTTTTCCCCAACTTCAGCCCAAGGCCACTAAGCATTCTTTGGCTCCATCACAGTGCAGTTCATCACTTAAATTACCTTGCTAAATCCCTGGAGCTGTTAGTCCCCAACAAGCCCATCACCAAGAACCCCAAATACGCTGTGGCAGGAGGCAACCTGCACATTCCCAGAGTGCCCGTGCCTCCGGAGGCGGCAGGACTCTTCGCTCCTGTTGGCAAATCCAAGTCTGCAGTAACCCACATCGCCTGACTCCTGGTCTTGTGCCCTGATCACAAGATGATCTTTCCCTCTCAAGAGCACCGGGAGCGAGGGATGAAACATCCCTTGTCTTGCCCAACACCTCCCCCACGGACGTGCTCCACTCAGGCCTTGGGACGTGGCCGGCAGCCAGGACCCAGCAGGGCAAGGACACAGCTCTGGGGCAGCTCGGAGCCTCCAAGGGTTTCCACTCCCAGCCTGGTAATCCCCGATTTTTACAGCACGGATTTGGGACTGAGGTGAAGCTCAGGCAGGCAAGCCTGCATCACGAGCAGTAACAGCTTTGGCCGTGGGAATCTTGTTTTAGGGGGAAAAAAGCTGAGATAACATCCTGGAAATTAAACACAACTTTCTGTATTCCCTCTTTTTCTTCTCCTGGGAGGCCCCACTGCGTTCTTGACAAATACAAATGCAATAAACCAAACTCATTTACATGAGCCTACAGTAAGGATTCAATATCGGGATAAATTTTACTCAATGCAGCATCTTTTTAAACTGAAATCCTGTAAATTCATCTTTTCAGGCTATCCCCATTTCCCACCATACCCTAGAGCCCACATGGAAATTTGGATCAGATCTGAGTGGGAACTCAACCTGCAAACTGCAGCAGAGCAGTCAGCCCCGGGTCCTGGGGTACCGAGACCAAACTGGGGCCAAACTGGTGAGAACTGGGGAGCCCAGCCCCGCTGTCCCTCCTCTGTGGGTGCCATTGCTGGCATGGCACGGCACAGCACAGCAGCACCAGCTCTGCTCTGCAGGGACCAGAGATGCTCAGGGTTTTCTGGTGCCACAGACAGATCTGCTCCCACTTTGGATCAGATTCCTAAACTCTCCCAAGATAAAGTCATGATCTGTAGATGAAGCAATGATCTATAGAGCAGAAGCACAGCCAAGGACTGTGCTGGTGGTGCTGATGCTCTGGGTCAGGTACTTGCTGTGCCTGTATTTACACACTTTGAGGAGTCATTCCCTGTCTTGCAGAACTGCTTTCATGCAGTGTTAATATTTCTTGAGCATCCTGGAACTTTAGTCCACATTCTTTCTCATTAGTGAAGTGACTTTTTCCTTCTGTAATTAACAATGGCCCTCTCCAGGAGCAGACGATTTGAAAATACAAATGTTTTATTGATCACATTTTTACTGATCCAAACTGGACTGTCTCCTGAGGAGACAGACACCTTGGCTTTGCATCACCCTGCTTTCCCCTGCCTGGCTTGACCCATTTTCCCCTCTCTTTCCAACGGAATCAAATCCTGTAACTAACCTTTAAGGCTTCCTTCGGCTTTATTTTGTTCCTATTAACCTTCTGCTTCTCTGGATAATTCTGCAGCCAAGAGTAGGTGTGACTCCCACGGCACAAGTCTCGCTGTGCTGTTGACTCATGTGCTGTGCTCAGCCAGCTCCTGGGATGGGAGGCTTATGCAACGTAGCGAGGTCTCCCGGAGCATATGCTGCTCCTGGAGCTGTGAGATCCCGGCGTGTTCTCCTGCTGGATGTGCCCGTGGGATGCAGGCACTGCCAGCCAGCCCTGCCTGTGCCCCCAGCACGCACAGCGGGCCCCCGCGCAGCCCTGCGCAGGGGCTTTGGGCAGGCTGCCCCCTCCTCCAGAGATAAAAGGCAAATATCAGTGCAGAGAGGCTGCTGGGCTCCGGGTAGGGGTGGTTGTGCAGCTGCTGCCCTCCCTGGGCTCTGGGAGCTCCCGGCGAGGAGCCCTCCCTGGGTTTTTAAAGGGCACTCGGCTCTAAACAGAGATTATATAAAGTGAACTTAACAGACGGTCAGATTTGGCCTGGCATGTTGGGAGGGTTCTCACACAGATCTTTTTTTTTTAGGAGGGAAACTAGCAAGACATGTGGTGAAAAACACCCTATAGCTTGTAACTCCTGTCTCTGAGATCCAGCCATCTGTTCCCATGAACTTCAAGTGAGAAGCAGCCACCATTTTAAAGGAAGACACTTTAAAAAGTGAGAGGATCCAGCCCTGGATTCCTCGGGCAGAAAGCAGCTCGGGTGCCTGTCTGAAAGGGTACTGCACAAACTGCAAACCTCTCTGGGCAACATCATCCTCCCTGCACGGCTGAGCAAAGGCTGAGCTGGTGGCTGTAAAATTAATAGAATCACAGGACGGTTTGGGCTGGAAGGGACTCTAAAGCTCATTTCATTTTCCATCCCTGTGCCATGGGCAGGGACATCTTCCACTATCCCAGACTGCTCCAAGCCCTGTCCAACCTGGCCCAGAGATGAGGCAGCCACAGCTTCTCTGAGAAACCTGTGCCACCCTCACAAGAAAGAATTTCTTCCTAATATCTAATTTAATCTCCTCTCTTTTAATTTGAAACCATTCCCTCTTGTCCTAGCACCACTTCTCTGTTTAAATTCCTGATGCTCTGGCCCCTCATGCAGCAGGGGGTGAGCTGGGGCTGATGTGAGGAGCACCAGCCCCTGAGCTGGCAGCCAGGACTGGCAGCATGCAGGGGACCCTGGCATCCCTGGGGCTGAGCGAGCCAGAGCTGCTCAGGTCAGAGCAGTCCCTGCTTTCCCCTGCCTGACTCGCTGCCACCCAGCCCATAAACTCACCAGATTCATAAACACCAAAATAAAACCTCCTTAAAAGCCCTGCTAGGGAAAGGACAAACCCATCTCCTGCTGTGCAGCCCGCTGGGTTCTGAAGGCAGGATTTCCCAGAGCGAGCTGAAAAGCCCGGGGCTGGGGCGAGGTGTCACCACGTCACCGCAGCCTCCGCTGGAGCTCCTGCTGAAAGGCGGCTGAAACATTAACCTGGGCTGGCCGTGGCACCTTTCCCAACAGGAGATGGAAGCCAGCAGCTGCTGATATGGAAAGCAACTGTTGGAGCTGCCGAGCACTGACACATGCGATCGCACGGAGCCACCGGCTCCTGCAAACGTGCTGCAGGAAATGACTAAACATTGAGTGCTTGTTATTGAGCAGGATTCCTGGAGACACGTAGGTGGTGTGGACAGCGTGGTATGTGCATTAAAGTGCAATTTAGGTCAATGATTCTTTGAAAGGACCATTCTCCCTTTTTTCTCCCCCCTTTCTCCCTTTCAGGGACGTTTGCTATTCAAAGATTAACTTTGCCAGCTCTTTTTTTTTTTTT
>VWYO01006591.1:39519-159675 GCA_013400275.1 Rhadina sibilatrix
TTTTTTTCCAAACAGTTCCCATCAGCTCTAAATAAAATTAAAAAGAGGGAAAAAAGACAGTAAACGTTGCCCGGTTTAATATTGAAACATCTCTACAAATTTTTTTTTTCTCATTTTAGCTGTTTTTAATGGTAAAACAGGATTCCAAAGAAGCTTTGGAGGGAACAGTGCGTGTTCAGACAAAACCAATCCTATTTCACGAGGTGTCTGAGTCTCACTTTCTAACAGGTGAACCCAAAATGAGAGCCAGCCCTGGAGGGACTGGACAGATTTGGGCTGTGGGAAGTGTCAGCACAGCTCCAGCTCACGCTGGGGCGTGCCAGGGCTGTGATCCACCTTTTCCATGGACCCTCCCGTGCCCAGCGGTTCCTGAAGCATCTCCAACAATGCGAGGTGGTGCCTCCAGCACTGTGCTGGCACCCAGAGATCTCATCAGGAAACACAAACCTTCCCCAGAAGCTGCTGAAAGCTGCACAAAACCATCCTTATATCACTGATCACATTTGCATTGTTGCACGGAAAACCGGAGCCCCGGAGAGCCAAAGGCTCCCTGCCCTCCTTGGAGACAGGGACTCAGGGGGATGAGGCTGCCATGGAGAAGCACTGCAGGGCTCAGCAGGGTGTTCACCTGCTCTGGGAGCAGAGCCACGGCATCCAGAGCTTCCTCCCCACCTCAGAGGGACCCTGGCACTGCTTGCAGTGGCAATCAGAGAAATCCCAACCTGGAATCGCTGGGATGTCTGCAGTGGGGCCGGGGGAAGGGAGCTGTGTGTGCTGCAGGACAGGCCTCCAACACAGGCAGCACTACAGAAAAGGTCTCCTGGCTAAAGAGAAATAAATTATTGATGGAAATGCAATTTCCTGCAGTAAGAAACTCCAAAGACCCTTTCCAAACAGGAATGAGATCTGGAAGAATACCTGTGTTCTCAGGCCACCTACTATTTTTTTCCACTCAAGAACCAGCTAAACAAAATCCCAAGAAAAGCTCATTTGTATCCATTTAATTATTTAATCAATAGCTCTGCTTTCAAAGCTCCTCCTCACCCTCACTCCAGCAAAGCCTGGTGTCCCACAGATCCTTGGATACCAGGATCCTTGGATCTCAGAGGACAGCAAAGAATTTTAGTGGACAACTGTTACAAGAGTTCAATTGAAATAAAATTCAATTTAAAAGGCATTAAATTAAAGAGACAGAGCAAGAGGGAACAAGACCTGGAAGCCTCACCAAGGCTGACCTGGGCGTTTGGGTACAAAAGGTGGCTTTGAGGAGGGCGAGCACAACTCTGGGCTGCCCAGGTCATGCCAGTGTCCCTCCAAAAGCCTCAAGGGTCATGCAGCTGCCAAGTGGGCAGCGAGCAGGGCCGACAGGACGGTGTTCAGGGGATTGTCTCCTGGCCAGGACATCACCTCCAGCAGCCTCGTGCCCCAGGCATGAACCCGTCCCCTCCTGACCCAGCAGATCCCAACACCAGTTGAGTCATCCTGACATTTAACGGCGCCACTGGCCGGCTGCTGCTGCTGCTGTTCTTGAACCAGGAGAGGGACCACAACAAACCAGAAGTCCAGATAACTTAAAAAAGTGTTTTCCTTGCTTCTGCCAGTCTCCCCTCCAAGTGTTTCCCGCACACATTCGGAGGGAAGGAATGGCTGTGGCTGACTCTGAAGTGCTGCTAATGGATGGCAGGCACTGCTTCTCTACCAGTGAACATTTCCTGGGAAAAATTTTTCAAATCGTTGGAAAACCTCTGCTGAGTTTGAGATGTGTCTCTGGGGACTCCCATCAGCCTTGGTTAGAGGGCCTACAAGGGAGCTGGAGAGTGACTTTGGACAATGGCCTGCAGTGACGGGACAAGGAGGAATGGCCTTAAGCTGACTGAGGGCAGGGTTTGATTGGATATGGGGAAAAAATTCTTGGCTGCGTGTGTGGTAAGGCCCTGGCCCAGAGCAGCTGTGGCTGCCCCATCCCGGGAAGTGTCCAAGGTCAGGGGGTGGGACAAGATAAGTTTTAAAATGAAACCATTCTATGATTCATTTCCAACCCAAACCATTCTACAATTCTTTGGAATCGTGATGGGTCAGACCCACGGCAAAGGGATTGCACAAGCCACAGTTTCAGTGGAACTTCCTCGTGACAATGGGCTGCAGAGACACGTTGGGTGTGCATCTCACTGGAGAGCCAAGGGGCATAAAACCCAAAGTAAAATGCAAAAGGGCTCAAAATGACCCCTTTGATGACGCAAAACACTACACAGAACTACCATTAGTTTGCTCACATCTCACATTTCCTTCCCCACCTTTCCCTTGCTCCCCAGTTTTGATTTTCTCCCGATTCCCATTGGTCCTAGGGTTGAGACCAGACAATGGCAACACCAACCTCCCATCAGCAAGTTTTGCCGTGGCCGATTTGCCAGCATTAGCTGCCTCCCAAGGCCATTTGTTCCGAGGTATAAAGCCTTTTTTTTCTCCGGGAATTGATCTGGCAATGCTTTCAGGACTGCTGCCAGGGAAAGAGTGTCCCTATTGCTCCTTCATTACCATCACAGCTACGGGGACCTCTGCTGCCTGTCTCAGGATCTTGGCTGCAGTTCCCGAGCCTGAACAATCTTTCCAAATGCAGGGAATTCCCTTTGGATAAAGGGACAGGGACCATCACAGGAAAGCTTTGACTGTCATTCCTCAAACATATTCCTTCATATCCTTGCAGGGAGCTGCCAACAGGGTTGGAGCCAGCCGGCACCTCCGGGCTGGCTCCATCAGGCTCCAACCCAGTCCAGGGTACAAATGTCAATGAAACCCCCAGTGCAGATGCAGAAATCACTGTGCAGCAAAATCAAAATATAGGAGATCTTCACTTTTTTTTTTTCTCTTAACCCACTTAAAGGCCTTACCCAGCAAAAAAAAAAAAAAAAAAAAGGGCCCATTACTGGAGAGAAAAATGATGTGCAAATGTTGAGCATCATTAAAACAGGATCAACTCATACACATGTGGTAGGAAAAGGAGCTCCAGTATCCCTACTTCTCTTAGGGCAGGGAGAAGCTGTGGTGATCCTGCAGAGTTCTTACTCCTGGCAGCTCCTGTCCCAGTTTCTAGATCAGAGGAGCAGGATTCTTCTCTCATCTGCTCTGTCACCACCCTGACCCTTTCCCAATCCCCTCTCATATCTCATCTGTTGCTGCCGTATACTTTTCTCTCCAGACACTCTGGAGCAGTTATTACTCACAGATGTAATTGCTTAGTGCTCCCTCAAGTCACAAACACAAGACAGAAGAAGACATCTAAGAACAGTTTCTCCAAGGCCCTGAAGTATGGAGACAAAGGATGCCTTTTCCCAGGAACACTTAGGGCAAACCATGGCTATGATGTTTAAGCCACGAAGACATCTCAATTCTTTATTTTAAACAGGGGTGACTTTGCATTAACAATAACATTGCCTCGAGTTTGGGTTTCATGGAATCATTTAGGTTGGGAAAGACCTCCAAGGTCATGGAGCCCAACCTTTAACCCTTGGTTTGGGAGCAGGGGTGGTGCAGTGAGGAGCTCACGTGCTTCCTGATAACCACGCTTGACCACATGACTGAGCAGCACACATCCCACGCTTCCCATCGCTGCTCCTTGCTTCACACACAGATCTCTGCTTTCATCTCCCAAACATAACATGGGTGGGATTTGTTTACACTGGGTGGAAGGACGAGCGAGAGCCAAGCCGGCGACCGCAAGTGTTAGAAACTGGCAGAAAGGGCAGCAGCTGTTATGATGCAAAAGCACATATTTGCCTGAAGACTCTGGCTAGGAAACCATCACAGAAATCCAGACTGATTCATGCTCTGCACCCTCCCCAGATGACTTCCGAGAGTCACGCCAGCCCTGCTGCCACAGCTGGAGCCGTGGTGGCTGCCCCAGGCCAGCTGCTGCCTCCTGAGACACCGGGCTGGGACAGCCCAGCTGCCTCCTCTGTCGGTGCAACACATCAGATAGATTTCTCTTTAATCAAAGTTCTGAAGGAAGATATTAAATGATGGTTTAACTACAGCATCAACTGCTGAATCACAACGGCTGAGCAAGCAACCAGTGCCAGACAGTCCTGGTGCCTGGGGAGCCCCAGGGGAGCAGGTGAAACCGGGCAGGAATGCTCAAGGCTCCAGCACCTGCACTGCCAAATCCGCCCAGCCACAGTCCCACGGCAGGGCCAGGAGAGAAATGCCCACAGACTCCCTATTTGTACTGGGACTAAAACACTCCGAGCCTCATCCATCTGACTTGATGCAGAACAAACCTCCTCATGCAAGGGACAAAAGTCAGGGAAGCGGGAGAACACGCTCTTCAAGACAGGAAGTCTTGGAAATGTGGACTGAAGTCTGAGCTTATCAGAAGACTGCCTATGTTAATTTGCAATCTCTAAGCACCCCTCCCTCAGCCAGAGCTTCCATTTCACCTTCTTGAGGATAAGACAGAGAAATATTTCTCTGGGGGTTTTCTGAGGCTCCAGTTCAGGTTTCTACATTTGCATGAGATGTAAAAAAACAAAGTATGCTGCCTGAAGAAGCTTTCACCATCATATGTCCCAGTTTTGGCTGGGGTGGAGATAACTTCTGTTCCCAGTAGCTGACACAGGGCTGTGCTTTGGATTTAGGATAAGACTAGTGCTGATAATGCTCTCAGGGTTTGGTTGTTGCTGAGCAGTGTTTATATTAAGTCAAGGACTTTTTCAGCTTCTCACCCCAAAATAACTTCCACTAAAAAGTTCATAAATATGACAATTATCATAGATTAATGAGGTGGCTCAAATTTCCCAATACTGGCAATTGTGGTTGCCACATCTCAAGTCTCAGTGCAAGAGTTTTCCCCCACTAACCATATATCCCAGTATTCCATTGCTAGCAGCAACACTTTTGGGTTCTTCTCCAAATTCTACTATCCAGCAATATTCTCAGACTAAGTGCCAGTCCCAGATAAATCAGTACCAATTAGCTATACCTTCCTCCACTTCCAAATGGCTTGACTTGTGCCCACAAATCAGGACAGGAATCCCCAAATGAAAAGGCCAATCCATCAGGCCTTGGGATTTTGGGCAGCCCACCCTGGGATGGGACAGGTGACACAGCTGCAGATCACAGCCAGCATGGAAAGACCTCAGCACCTTATGGTGCTGAAAAGTGACTGGTTACTGCAAAAGGGGAAAAATGGGCTGCTCTGCAGAGACACAGCAGCAAATCCTCCCTGAATGTCCTTCTCAGAAGTGAATGAAGACTCCTTGGGAATATGTGGTTTGAGTAAAGCCTGCTCCAGGGTGACTTGCTCTGTTCTGCTGTGTGTGACAGCAGCAGGGTGAGCAACACCACGCTGGAGCCAGAGGTGGATTTTATGCCTATATGGTATTCCCAAGATATCCTCCTTCCCTTCAGGTCATGAACAGAGTTTTGGGGAACTAGCTGTTATTTTTCTGAGGTGTTGCAGCCTATTTTTCCCTCCCAGTGCTTATAACAAGACCTCTATTCACAGTAACGCCGAGAACTCCCTTACCCAGCCCCGTGTGAATGGCTGAGCACGTTACTCAACCAGACCACAGGCAACAAAGCCATCAGCCCCAAACCCTCCAGCACAGCCCCTGGAGTGGGATAGGACAGGGCCAAACACCAGCCCATGGGCACAGGAAGGCCTTGGCAGCTGCTCTGCCCTCCCTGTCTGGTTTGCCAATACAGCTTACACAGAGCAGGGACCCCCCTGCACACAGAATCACCTCACCCATGGGAGGGCTGCAGCACCACCACTGGTAACAGAGGCCCTCGAGCCCAGAGGGGCTGAAAAGCTCTGGTTCTGTGCTTGGTTGTTTGAAGGGACCCCTGGCACAATGCCCTGGTGCCCTTCAGCCAGGGGGGCTCTGTGCCCCACTCCTGCAAGCAGCTGCTGGGATTCCACACGCTGAGGGTGCTACGTGCCTGTTCCCACCCAACCACGTCCCTCTGGGTTATGCCCTATGGAACACAGGTGAATTGCATTATGTTATCTAAAGCATAATAAAGAAATTTAAGATATTTCCCTGCTTTTGTCTCCCTCCTCCTTTCCAGCCTTGCATCAGCTTTTTCCTCCTCTCCTGCATTAACTTCAAACTCCCTCCCTCGCCCTGAGAAGAAGCCCGCAGCAATGCAATGTCTCTGGGCTCTCCAGCTTGAGGAGTTTACTGCCCACACTGGATTTATGCTATGTTTGTTTATTTAATGGCTCAGTTAGGAAACTCAGAGTGGGATCTGTGCTTGGGGTACACACAGATCTCAGCAAGACCTGTCACAAGTGCCTGGGAAACCTCTGGCCTCCAAACCAGTGCAGCCATGGGCAGGGACACCTTGCATTACCCCAGCATGCTCCAAGCCCTGTCTAAGCTTCTCTTGGACACTTCCAGGGATGGGAGCAGCCACAGCTGCCCTGGGCAAGTTGTGCCAGGGTCTTACCAGTGTCTGAATAAAGAATTTCTTCCTCAGAGTTTCCTCCCAACACCTACTCTAAAACATCAAGGATGCTGGTCCCAGATCTCCAGCCTTTGTAACCAGTCCATAGTTTGTCACATCCAACTCACAGGCTTTGCTAGCACTGACAGCCCTGCTCCTCCAATTTCTGTCCCCTATGTCACAACAAACTGTCTGGACACCGCAGGAAGCATCGAGGACACTTCTCTTAATTTTATATAAACAGAAACTTCTGTTCTGTGACTCTCTGGCTGGGCTAGCTTTGCTTTACACGACACAGAGCAGCACACCCAACACAGGACATGACAGAACCTGGCCCACAAGCATGAAAATTCAACATGAAACAAGGTCTCCATCAACCTTCCCTGCTCTGGATTGAGGTGGTGGCCAGGCAGGCACAAGAAAAGGTTTCTCCTCTGGCCAGCAGCCAGCACTGAAGAAATGCCAAACCCGAGCACTTGGCTCCTGCGGCACTCGTACCAGTTCTGCTCCCACCTCCGAGGCCCAAGACTTACTTTGATGCTATTCTGAAATCTCCTTCTCCCAGCTCCAAAGCAAGACTTGAAATTATTAGAGGTAGTAATGCCTCTCAGGGCAGAATGCAAATTTAAAACACTTGTCCCAAATAACAGGAGGTAGTAATTAGGCTCCAGCACTCCAAAGCAGCATCCCTCAGCTACACCCTTTCCTGACTGCTCCACTGATGTAGGACATGTGCCATGCCATGCAAACCCAGATTGTACAAGGTTGTTTTTCTTTATCTGTATATAAATCAGCTCCCTGCTTTTAGTTTTCCTCCTTCACTCTGTGCCCTGCTTGTTTAAACCTTTTGCTTCTTCTTGCCCTGGTCTCACTCTTTTGTTGTTGTTGTTGTTGTTTTATCTGCTCAAGGTGCCTGCTTCCTTAAATAGTTCTCTCTCTCTGTGTCTTATTCCTTCCTGCCTTTCCTTATCATCTTCTCTTTCTCACAGTTAACCAGAGTCTCCTTCCTCTTCCCCGGGCTTTCCTGCAAGGCCATTTGCATTCTTTCTCAATCACATCAAACAGGAGATTTCAATTTAGCAGCAATCAGGAAAACACCTCAGACATCCGCATGGCATCAAAGCCTCCTGCCACCTCCGTTCCCCAAATGCCACTGAACTCCGGCTCCGTGAAGCGGGAGCTCAGGTTCACACGGCACCGAGGTGACAGAGGCACTGCTGTGCCCCCGCTGCCACCGCGCCACTCCCAGAGCCACCCCCTCTGCTCCGGGGGACCGCGTCCTGCCTGACCACAGCCACATCCTCCTGAGCATCTCTTCAGGCCCAGCTCTGCTGCTCCTGTGAGGCAAAAAAAAAAAATGAAGTGAATGATGCTGACTGCCACAGGGTGAGGGCTGAGCTTAGGGCTCACAGGGATCGGATGCCCAAGGCAAAATAACCGGGACACAGCTACCTTGCCCCGCTACTGCCCGTGCCCTCGGGGAGGAGCAGAAAGCTAAAGAAGACAAGGCTTTACTGTGGCCTTTAGGAATTAGATATGTTCATTCTAATCTGATTTAAATTCCTTACCAATACACTTTAAAGTTAGCTCCGGAATCAGGGAATGGTCGTGGATCTCCTCAAGCTCATGATTTGTGTTTAAGAAATTCTATTGTTATGGTAAATCTATGAAGAATGTGTCCAGCTGGGTTAGCTCTGCCACAAGAGCCTCTGGTTCACTGCTCATCCCGACTGCCAGGTTAAAGATGGGCTGAGACTGAAATTCCAGGGAAAATAAGGCAACCTAGAAACAGATGTTTTCAAAAAGGTCAATGGAAGCAAAATGAGTACGAGTTTTCACATCACTTTTTCACTCTCAAATTGTTTAAGGTAGACTTTGTAGGGGAAAAAAACCCAAACATTTCCAGCCCCTCTAAATGAATCTCAGCCGAAAGTTCATGTGCTGAGAAAGCAGAGGGGACGGGAAGCAGCCTGGTGCCAATTACACCAAGCCGAGGCTCCAGGACTTTTTCTTCCGGGCAGCCAGAAAATTCATTGGCGTGATGTATCAATGGCCAGAATATTTTTAAAGTTTTCTAATTCATCTGGAAGTTTACTTGCTCTGAGTATTCAGACGCTTGTCTGTACTTTGGCTCCTTCTGCAGCCACCAGGACAGCTCGAAAACTGCTTTGTTTTAAACTGGCAGCAGAGCTCTTGAGACATCCCCCAGCAGGCATGGGGGCTCTGGACATGCCGTGAGCCTCGCAAAGCCGGGAACATCCCTGTGCCAAGGACGTGCCATCATCACTGCCCGTCCTGGGGCGATGAGCCGTGTCAGCCCTGTCCTGTGCTGGACCATTCCCAAAAAGAGATGGGAGGGTGTGGGGGACAGGGCTGGTTGTACCCCGGAGCGGGGGAGGCGACATGGGGCAGCGTTCCGATCTCAGCTGCAGCTGCAGAGTTCTGAGGGAGGCTTGTTCCTACAGCCCCGGTGCATCCCGACTCCGGGACCATCAACCTCCTCCCAGCCAGCTCAGGGCTGATTTCACATCCTCCAGCCCGGCGTCCTTTCCCTAAGCTGCTGGCACGCAGCTACTACAGCGCTGCTTCCCGACGTCTGGCCGCCCCGCTGCCCAGCCCCTCCTCTCGGCTCCCTGTCTGGAGCAGTTTGGAAGCCCCCGCGGCCGGAGGAAGGGGTTTGCCGTGCCCCCCGAGGAGCCAGCCCGCTCCCCGAAGCGGGGCGAGCCCGGCGCACGGCAGCGGGGCGCGCATCCCCGGCAGGAAACGCGGCGCGCAACGCGCTCTATTTTAATCCCGTCAAGGGTCTTCTCGGGAGCTCGGCAGAGGCCGGCTGTGCAGAGTTAAGAATGAATCCCTATTTTTAGCCTGTCCTGGGTGAGGTAAGTGCGCGTGAGTCAGACGCCGGCGTGGGATGTTGCATAAGCCGGGCCTGCGCCGCAGCTCCCGGCGCACGGGGGTGAGAGGAGGAGGATGGAGGGAGCCTTCCCTCGCCGCTTCCTGGCATTGTCATTTCAAGACAGACCCTTCACGGTATTTAAATGCAGGGTTCTTTCTTGCCTCCCCACCCTCCCCGAAAATTTTAATTAGAAACAGCAGTAGGCTGGTTATGTAATGTGATTAATTGCAGCATTAGAGTGAAAAAAAATATAGGGCATACAGGTCTTAAAGATTCACATGCAAAGTCATGTGTGGGAGTGAGAGAGGCAAGGGTGAAACGCAAGACTTATCTGTTTGATTAGGTGCTTTTCACGGGGCAGTGATTTATTCCCTGAGTAATTTCATCGGAGGAATCTGCAGATAGCTAAAGCAAAAAAAAAAAAAAAATAAAAAAGGAGCAAATAAACATCCAGGAGACATCCAGGGCCAAAAGTGCTTTCACAGCACCTCTAAAGGTTAGTGTTGAACCTGGGAGCAGGATGTTCCCTCAGCTGCAGACCTGCCCCTTAAAGCACTCACTCACACCAATAAAAAAGAGGTTTTCCCCTGAGTCACGCTGAAGGAGCTGCAGACACATGCAGACACTGCAGCTAAACTTTCACTATGCAACTTTATTGCGGGGAACATGTGGAGCTTCAGATGAATTCTTTCCCCTCTGCCTTTTGTGAGCCTCTCGGCAGGGAAGCCCCAGATTCCAGGCTGGCATTCCCTCCCACCGCTGACCTCCAAGCACCCGACGCTGAGGGCGCTGGAAATGCTGCTGATTAAATCCAGCCTGGTTCGATAATGGCAAGAAATCACCAGCGTGTTCGATTGCTCGAGTGTCCTACAAGCGGCTGTCGGGGTCTGAGCGAGCTCCTCTCCGCAAAGCCGAGCTCGGCCAGGCTGAGCCCGCGCTGCCACCACGGAGGAGGCATCGCTGGCTGGGTTTTTAGCATTGCAGCTCTTCAGAGGGAAACAACCGCTGTTAATATTCATGCGAGGGGGGGAGATGAAAAGGCACCGAAGAAGGCAGCTCGTGGCAGGGTACCAAGGATGTCTCAGCAGGTTTTATCCTGTGCTCTTGCTGGGAAGAGGAGGGTTCACAGCCTGAGTGCAGCTGTTCTCACATCACAGATATTCTCCAGCGTTGCCTTTATGCCAGCTACCCCTAAACTCAATTCTGAGACTCCACTGAATTAAGTATTAATTTAAGGCAGCCTGAGCTCCCTCTGAAGTGAAGGCTCTTCCCTCAGTGAGCTCAGTCTAGTTCTAGAAAGCTTAATTCCTGGCAGCCTTAGCTGTAAAGCCATGGCTGGAAACACAAAAACCTTCAGAGTTGATCTCTCTTGAATAAAAGTTCATCTGTTACAGCTGTGCAATGATTTCAGAGGCTTCGGATTTGTCAAGCAGCAAAATGCCAAGATTAATTTAAAAACAGCTTTACAATTACCCCGAGTTTGCATCTTGTTTCTTGCTTTACTAATAAACAAAACACTAAATGATTCATATTACAAAAGAGAGTTCAACAGTCTTCTCGGGGAGGCCAGGTGCTCACTCCAAGCGATAAATGCAGAAATTCCCTCCCAGGAGGCTTCCAGTCTTAACTGGAGCCATGATGTGAGGGAGAGTGAACGGGCCAAGAAGTCCCAGGCCAGGAGCTGGGTTTGTGCAGCTACATGGCCTTGCAATATTCCTCAGCTGCTGTCCTGCATTTCTAAAGCTTTTCTCTCCCTGCACGTGATAGCCAAGCATGAAGCACATCCCTGGAGTCAGCATTTGACTTCACGCGTCCCAATGCATGCGCTCCACATCACTTGAGCACATTTCCTTCTGCAGAACCTATTTGGAGACAATTATAGGGACAGATCCTGAAGATGCTGCTTTCCCTGGTGAAACTTTCCCTGGAACCATTTTCCAGCGGAAACTTTTTTTTCCTCTCTTAGAAACTGGACAGAGAAAAAAAATTGTTCTGGTCTCTCAGCGCTGTCTAAGTGCACAGTAAAATATCTCTTGAAGAAATCAAGATCAAAGCTCCTACAATTAGAGACAAACCAAAATCAAGGGCACCTTTACTGAAGCTCATTAAAAATATCCTTTGTACCGCTCTCCTGTGTGGCACCCAAAGTCTCTCAAATACTGTGGTGTGATGAGAATGCAGTGAGGGCTTTTTCCCTCCAGTATTTTTCTTTTCCATAGTTAGCAACTGTCATAGTTTAATTAAGGGATGTCACAGGCACAGAGCGCTGCCCCGAGATAATCAAACCCTGCTGGTAGATAACTGCTGAGGTGAAGACAAGCAGGAACAGCCACTGTGCAAATGCCAAATCATCAAGGGAGGGCAAAGTTCAAAAATGGAACTGACAATCCTTCATTTATAGAGGAGGGAGATGCTTTTGCCAGCCTTTCTGAATGGGCCCCTCCACCCAGATCCACCTCATGACGCTTTCTGACTCCTCTCCGGCCTCTCTTTGCTCCCACATTGTCCCTTGCAGGAAGATTCACTCCCAAGTATCTCCTGGGTGTCTCCAGCAGCACAGATATGCTGCTGGCACAGCCCTTTCCTTGGAGCAGCCACCGACACGCCCTAAGGAAGGATCCCAGCTCCCACCCAGACACCCCTCAGCTGTGAGCCCTGTGTAACCTCACTAAGAACTGACCCCCAGCCATTCAAATTGCTACAAAGGCTCCCACTGCCTTTAATTTGGTCTTTCAAAGCGTGCAGGCCTTTATTTGTTAATATTTACCAAAGCCCTTCCAGTCTTTAGCTCTTTGATTTTGCAACCTTTTATGATTCTCACTCGATGTTTTCTTTTCCTGAAAAACAACCCAGCCCCAACCCAACCAGCTGCGTGCTCCTCTCTCCTGCTGTCTGTGCTTGCTTTCATGGGAAGGTTGTCTCCCTCTCCTTTCCCTTTTCCACACAGGTCATTATTGATCTGATCATTCCAGCAGCACTTTTGTGCTAGCAGCTGTCTCTGGGCTCTGCCCTCTGATGAATCCATGACCTGCAAACCATCCTGATTTCTTGCTTGTTGCCCTTGCCTGGGTTCATTCACAGAACAGGTTTTTAGAGGGGTGGTCCATGCTTTATTTCACCAATTACTTCCATTTCTCAACTTCTGTGGCACAAAACCTTACGGGATCCCCATCTCTTCAGAATTATCTTCCAATTAATGTACAAGTACTGTATTTTCAGCAAATATTTCCTTTTAATAGAAAACATGCCCTAAAAATGGCATGCTGCAGTCCCTGTGTAAATTCATCAACACAAAGTGCTCTGAAGATGGCTGGATGGGGCTCAGGTCCAGGCCCAATCCATGTTCCTGATGAGGAGCCCACCAGCCACACAGAAATTAAAGAAAACATCTCTATGAATTATAACTCCTCCTACAATTTTCCCATGGCACTGGGGACAATGCCAGCATGAGGCTACAGCATTTTCAGTCTCCACAGGTCAAGCAAGATGGATAACTTTTCTTGGATCCTGGCTGATCCCTCACTGCATTATTAACAAACAGCTGTATTTTGACCGGCTTTGATGTAAACTTTATCTGACCCAGTGGTGAGGTTCTTCAAGTGAGACCACCCCACAGAGGTCCCTGGGTGAGGGGTTCAGAAAGTAATTGTGAGTAACAAAGAGAAGCCAAATGAATTCCTTCACTCTGAAAAATGGTGTGTGTCTTCTGAGCCAGGAAAACAAAAGGATTTCCATGGCATTCCCGTACAAAACTATCAATGATTTCATTTCCGTGAAACCAGCTTCATAAAAAATTCTGTGGCTTTCCCAATAAACTGTGATAAAACCAAGCCCCCATACTGCTTAATTGCACTTATTAGCAAGCCAATTGTCCATCACATTTATTTTGTTATGCAGGCAGTGTTTGTCAGAAAGAGCAGGAGATTTTTAATCAAACTTGTAATAGTCACCACAAGATAGATTTTTGAAGGGCACAGCTTTACCCAAACAAGCACATTTATCATCGCTGAGGACACAGAAGAAGTGGCTGTATCTTCGTATATGAAAACAGCTGGCTGTATAAAGATTTATTTCCTCCATCCCACTCTGACTCAAATGCATTTGCAGGCCTGCTTGATGGACCTTCAGGTGAGCCTGGGGCTCAGGTCCCTGCCCAGGTGAAGGGAGCCACAACGCACAGCCACCCCCAGCACATCAATCATTGACAGACACACAGATTTACGTGCTCAAAGACTGTCACGTTGCTTCTTTTCCAGCTGGGACAGCTGCATCTCTCTCTACGTGTCCCACCAAAGTTCGGCCCCACAGCCCCTGTCTGTTCAGAGTGCCTGGTCCAGCGTGGACGTGCAGGGCGAGCGCGCGGCCGCGGGCAGAGGTCACGGCAGCGCTGCCTCCCTGGCAGACGTGTTGCCAGTGGACTCTGGCCTCTCCTCACTACCACACCACCCCTGTCATTGCCCACAGGTTGCCTGGCATTAACATTTCCTAGGCTGCAGAAAGCGCCGGGATTGAACTTTCCTTCCAGACAAGTATCTTAATAACCCACGCACATCCTTAGCACACCGCCCTGTTCTTGTTTGTGCCGTGAATATTCCAGACGAGAGCAGTGCACTGATCACAAAGGTTGTCCAACACCCTCCACCATAAACCCCCTGTCTTAAGTTGATAACAACTTTGAAAAAGTTCACTGGCTCTCTCTGCCAAGGAAGCAAAGGAGCAGGGATATTTTATCCATGCTAAAGTAATTCTAAAATTGGTTGTTTTTTTTGTGGAAAGGTCCAATGCCAGCGTGCCTTGGGCTTGCACCCAAAACCTGGCAGTGGAGGGAAGGGTGAGTTCTGCCATCTTGACGATGAGGCCATTGACCTGATAAGCTAATAACTGATAAGCTTCAGAGAAGCTATAAACTGATAAGTTCTGAGAAGCTGTATTTCTCAGCAGAGGTTTGATAGATGGTCCCAGCTGAATTCCCCGAGGATCCCATCCATGTGAGGCCCAGCAGGCTCTCCTCTGCAACTGCAGATGCTCTGGGCTCAGCCTGGGCACTCGGATTGAAGATGGGATATTTAACTTTTCCTAGGGATCTGTGGGGGTACAAGCTGCCCCACTCAAGCACCAGGAGGGCAGCACCTGCACTTGTGTTTGAGAAACTGCAGTTTTCTTTCGCTCAAACTATTTTTTTTCAGAAACTGGTAGAGAGCAGCAGGGCTGGAAAGGAGATTGGGGGCCAGGCAAGGATGTAAGCACAAACAGCCATGAGAGGGGAAGGCAGAGGAACAAGCTGAACGACAGAGTCCTGGTGGGCCCAAGCCCAATGTCGGGCAGCTCCCTTTCAGAGCTTTGACCAGATCCTAAATCTTCTAACTCCCATTGCACTTCCACCATCTGCAAGTGTCCATGAAACCTTCTGACCCCGTGCAAAAAGCTGCGAGAGCATGGCTGACTGGCCCAGAGCTGGCTTGGGCATGTGGGTCTCTCAGCCACAGGCAACACCCCGAGTTACAAAGGTAAAGCAGAACACTGGGTCCTTGCTTGTTAAGAAACACCCTCTGCGCTGCTCACCGGCTAGACAGGGCTCCGTGCAAAAAGCAGGAGATGAATATCTAATAAGGCTTCTAATCCATGCCCAGAGATAAACCAAATTAATTTTGCACAGGCATCTCTTTTCAGTCCTGGATTTGGCAGCCACAGAATTGGCCTTTGAGGAATGCTTCATGTCTGTGCTTTAATCGTTTGGGGCTTCACTGTGCCAGCTGTGGTACAAGTGGGGACAATAACGACCAAGGAGACATTTATGTGTGCAGCCAGCAGCCACTTCCGTGTAGTAAAAAAAAAAAAAATCCAGGTGGGTACCAGTGGCAGGAGGACACTGAGGTACCACAGGTGGGTGAGGGACCATCACTAACGACTCGTGGAGGCAATTTAGAGATTGCGTGGAAACCCCATAACAACCTTCCAGTACCTGAAGAGGGCTACAGAGAAGCTGGAGAGGGACCCCCCACCATGACCTGTAGTGACAGGACAAGGAATAATGGGTACAAATCAAAAGAGGGAAAATTTAGTTTAGATATTACAAAGCACTTCTTCCCTGTGAGACTGGGGAGGCCCTGGCACAGGGTGCCCAGAGAGGCTGTGGCTGCCCCTGGATCTCTGGCAGTGCCCAAGGCCAGGCTGGATGGGGCTTGGAGCCACCTGGGACAGTGGAAGGTGTCCCTGCCCATGGCAGGGGGTGGGAATGGGTGGGATTTAAGGTCCCTTCCAACCCCTTAACATTCTGTGATTCCATGAATTTGGAAAGGACAGTGACCCTTGAGCGCAGCTCATGCAGTGAGGCAGCGCTGAGAACGCTCACACACCCGCGTAGGTGCGAAAAAGGAAATGTCACATTCATTTTACACCGTTTCCCACGCTCTTCCATCAGCAGGATCGCTGCCCGGCCGGGACATCCACTGTGTCCCTGGGGAGCGGAATTCCCACCATTTCTGTGGGAAGCTGAGGAGGGGCGGTGAGGTGACGGGTGAGCGGTGTGCGGCTCCCCGGGGCGGGGCCGGGCCGCTGTGAGGGCGCATTTCCCCTGGCACGGTCCGTGAGGGGCGGGCGCCGTGTGACTGCCCCGGGACGGGGCCGCTGTGAGGGCGCATTCCCCCCGGCACGGTCCGTGAGGGGGGAACGCCGTGTGACTGCCCCGGGGCCGGGCCGCTGTGAGGGCGCATTCCCCCCGGCACGGTCCGTGAGGGGGGAACGCCGTGTGACTGCCCCGGGGCCGGGCCGCTGTGAGGGCGCATTCCCCCCGGCACGGTCCGTGAGGGGGGAACGCCGTGTGACTGCCCCNGGCGGGCAGCCGGCTCCCGTCCTGTGTCTCTCCCTCGCTCCCGTCAGCTCGGCCCCCGCGGGCACGGCCCGTATCCGCCCGCCTTCCTGCCGCCCCCGCCGCCGCCCGGCAGCCGCCCCGCGGGGCTTTCCAGCGCCGCCGCCGCGCCCCGCACGGGGTCCGCGCCGCGGGGCCAAAAGGCGAGAAGAACCCCCCAGAAGCACGAGCTGCGCCAGCCGCGGCGGCCGGGACCGCCTTGGGCCGAGCCCCGTTAGGGCTGGGGCGGACGGGGAATTCCCGAATTCCCGAATTCTCCAATTCTCCATTAACGAGCCCGCCGCCAGCCGGGCTGCTCTCAGCCATTCTTAGATAACATAAAAATACAGCACTGCTGGATTTTTATAAGCTAAATCCCGGGGCTGCCTCATGGGCAGGAATGTCACCCACAGCCCCCAGAGCGAGCCCGAGCTCCCGCGTAGCCTTGGACGCGCCCGCTGTGCCGATCCCGCGCAGCGCCAATGCCCGAATTCCCGAATTCCCGAATTCCCGAATTCCCGAATTCTCCAATTCCCGGCCCAGCGGAGCGGCTCTGTGCCTTTGGAAATGTTGAGCTCACCTTTTGCTAAGCACATTCCCTGGGGATTTCGGGAGGTGCAGCAGGCATTCAAAATAGAAAAAAAAAACATGTGAGACCTTGTTCTTTCCAAAAGGCCTAAGCGTGCACTTGCGTAATATTCAAATGTTACCCCTGTAATTACTTTAGGTTTTACTTTTCACAACATTAAAAAAAAAAGTTCGATCAAAACTTCGCTTTGCAGAAACTAATGTTCTCGCTTTTTAACATTTTATAGATAATATTTTACTTAAAAAAATAAAAACACTGTTTCTCAGGCTGTTACAATTTATTATTTATCAGTGCAGAACTGCAGTTACTTGGGATCTGAGCCACT
This sequence comes from Rhadina sibilatrix, assembly GCA_013400275.1. Classification (NCBI taxonomy): domain Eukaryota; kingdom Metazoa; phylum Chordata; class Aves; order Passeriformes; family Phylloscopidae; genus Rhadina; species Rhadina sibilatrix. The sequence goes on from VWYO01006591.1 coordinate 56,621, forward strand.
TGACTTGGGCTTGCAAGGGCAGTGTGATTTTCCAGATTTTATTGTGTTGGCACTTATATATCCAGAGCCCAGTGGGCAATTTATGGCTGCAACGTCACATCTGATGTGCCAGTGCCATTAGTGGCCTTCTGGGCTGGTCTTAAATGCTTTATCTGCCCCAGTCGATGCATTTTTGTGATTCAGCAGAAACTAGTAAATTAGCACAATCGATGTCTTGCTTCCTTGAAGAAAGAAACCTTTCAGGGTTTTTAATTCAATGTCTCCTAATCTGCTGGAGGTATTGTATTTCCCCAATATAATCCTGCAAAAAAAGCCGTTGTTCCTAAATAAAATATACTTAATATATAAGTGATGCCTTAAGTAAACCTTGAGCCCTGACAGGGCACGGAGAGACATGATCTCTCTTTAAAACAGTATGAAATTCAGTCCAAATGTGTTCGTGTTTGTTCCAGTAATGAGGGAAAGGTGGTGATGGTTAACAAGAACCAAGAGAAAAACCCCCAGCACAGTCATTTTTTAAGTCAGACAGAGGCTGTGCCAAGCCAAGAGGGAAAATGTTTTCTGCTGCATTTTCACATGACATCGAGGGGGTTGGAGAAGCTGCTGCTGCTGCCTCGCCTGGGCACCAGGAGCATCCGTGGGTTAAATGTGAGTGTTTGGGCAGCTGGATGCATGGAGGGGGCTGGGCTGGGAGCTGCTCCTGCTCCTCAGTGTCCCCTCCATGCAGCCGGACCTTCGGGGGGCTGACCAGTCCCTCAGTTGGCTTCACAGGGGGATTACACCCCTAAGTCCATACAGAATGCCATACATAAATATCAGTAACTGGTTCTGTGAGCAAACACAGCTTGTGGGGCTGAGTTTATTTTGATTCTTGTCCCTACTACTGTAGCAATTAAAACTTCCATGGAAGAAAGCAGAGGCTAGGTTAGATATTATATATATATGTATATATGTATATACACCATTAAAAAGTAAGTTGACTACAACACAGGGTTTGTTACATTAAAAGAAAAAATTTAAGTGCATCAACAAATGGTTACTGCAGGTATCAGAGACTTTCCCAAGTACCAGTGACTTTCCCAAACGTGTTTTGGTTTCGTTGTACCAATTTTTCTACTCAGTGGCCACTTTTTCTAGCGCACGTTTATTTTCAGAATGAGCGGGAAGCTTTTTCCATAGTGCAAGAGGTGGCAAATCCAAATCCCTGCGGGGCTGGTGCAGAGAGGTGATGGTAATGTGGAGAAGCCCTGGAACAATCTCTAGCATCCCATGCGAGGAATCGCCCTTTGCATCAAAAGAGAAATTGGTAGTACAGCAATGGAGAAGGTCAAAGAAGGTCTGTGAAATATTTGACCATTTTGTATTTAAATCACTTCTCTTTAGCTTGTATGCAAAGTGGCAGCCCGATGCAAATCGACGCTGCTGAGTCATGGCCAGAGTGGGGGGAAAAAGGTAATTTAAAGTGAATTGCTTTAAAAAGCTTTTGAGTTTGGAGTTTGAACCACTCCTTCATGACAGTCACAGCATACAGTATATCAAGATAAGAAACGCTTAAAACAACTCAAATCAAACATTCATAAAGCTCAAATTATCATAAATATCAGGTAAGGAACTACAAAAATATTTTTTCATCTCAGCATTTTTCAACAGCTTAAAAAAAACCCCTCAACTTCTTAAAGTCAAAGGCACAGCAGAGTAGATGGGTAAAATTCTGAATAGCAGCAAAACCAGCTATCAGCTCTGAGGGTATTTTATGTAAAATAAGGATGTATCAATGACAAGGACATGATTTTCTTGGTCATTCTGGGTTAATGTCTCTAAATATTTTGGGGTTCATTCCGCAGAGGTTCTGGTTTAAGACTGCTGGATTTATCTTCACCCTGTTTTTCCCAGCACTGAGGATGCAGGACGGTGCTGGAGAGAGTTTGTGGAGACACAGGGGAGAAAATCTGCTTTGCTCCTCCAGCTAAACAACTTCAGCATTCCGTGCCATTCCCCCTGCCCGTCGCTTTCCGAGAAGGAGGCTGGGGCTGGCTCAGCGCAGGGTCCAGGACAGGGGATGGATTTGGAGTGAGGGTTATCGCTGTCCTGTGTCCCGCTGGTGCTCGCAGGAGGGGGGGCAAAGTCCTCCTCGTCACTCTGGCGTCACTGGGGCATTTATCTTCAAAGGCCCCGTCCTTAGGGAGCTGTAACGGGGCAGAGGGAGAGAGGTGGGAACGAGGACTTTGGGCTGAAGCGTGGCTGCACCGGCAGGGCTGCAACACACAGAGTTGAACTTGGGGTGTTCAGGGGGGCTTTGCCAGCTCCCTGGAGCTGTAAGGGTGCTGGCTCTCTGTCCTCAGCACAGCTTGAATTCCCTTCCCAGTTGTTCTGGTGGCTGAGGTTTAGAAATCTGTTGGAAGACAATTTTATCCCCGTTGTTACCTCCCAGTCACATCCTTCCACTCTGGCATTTTCCTGCCTTTCCCTCTTAGTTCAAGTCAGACCACCTGAGGAGAAGATCCCTGGCCGGAATTTGGGCAAGAGCTCTGCCTCTGAGTGGGTGTTAGGAGAAAAAACCCCTGAGCATCCAAATGAAGGACGAGAGCAACAGCTGTAGTAGAGTTTATATTCTAGTGATCATGGGACTTTGGGTCGTTTCCTATCTGTTTTTCAGTAACGTTGTCTGGTGGTTATAAAATGAGCAGTATTTATCTGACCCGGGAGGCAGAGACATTACCTCATTGTCACGGGGTCAGTGGCAATTAGACTGCAAAGCCCAGCCAAGCAGTGCCTCTGGGTACAATAGTCTGTGGCAGGCTTAACCTTTACGGTCACCGCTGCTGCGGGGGACAGCGCTGGAATAGCCAGAGCAGAAATGCCCTTTCCTCCCCAAACCCCTCCCAGGCAGCTCGCACACCACACGCTCCTCCCTGTAGATGTTAAAAAGACTGCAATATATTAATTTGGGCGGGATGGATGGCTTAATGATTTATATCAGTCTGGAGGTGGGGTTAAAAATTAAGTTCGTCCCCAAAGAGGTGTAGTAAGGACTGAGTGTAACGCAAGAGCAATCATTTATAGACATCAGCCGGCCCGTGCTTACCGTAAACATGGTGTACAAAGGTGAGCAGCCAGGTCAGCAGCCCGATTTAACCTGACCTGGAAACGATGACAGTGAAGGGCCCTACCCACTGCTGCCCACCAGCAGCTGAGCCTGGGCTCAAGGGCATTTAGAACTGAGACCAGGTGCTTTTCCTTTCTGGAGGTGGCACCCTGATATTTCTGGTCTGTTCACACACGCTTGTTCGTCACACACAGCTCCTGTCTGTGGGTGACAGGCTCGAATGACAAGCCTAACCTCAGCTGTGAATTTAAGAGCTATTCACTTTCAGAGAGCACCTTGAACAGTCACCCCAGAGAGGAGGCACTGACTGAGGGGTGTTGGTCCCAGCTCCTCGCTGTTACTCACTGGTGCCTGCAAGGATTTGTCAGAGGTGGGCAGGATGCTGCGGGAATACGCCGCAGGAGCTGTGCCTCAGCCTGGCCGCCTGCCACCAGGGCTTTCCTGCTCCCTGGAGTCACCCGAGCCTCTGATTCACGCTGTCTGCCCGGCCTGCTCCTGCACGAGTTCATGCACCACCCCTGGGCTTTTGGTTCGGGAAAATTGACTGTTCTGCCTGTTTGTTTTTTTTACTGTATGAAATGTGGGGTTTGGCAGAGGCTGAGGTAACCTTGGTCTCCCAGAGAGACAAGCTGGGAGAGAGGGGAGGGGGCAGCACTGTAGGTGCTGTACAAGCACGTAATCTTCCCTCTTGCTTTACAATTCCAGTTGCTCAGAATTAGGGTGAGGGTATGGGTAAGGAGCAAGACTTTCTCCTACAGCCATGTCAGACTGAGTACTAGACCCACAGAAAGACCTAGGAACTAGGCTTAGAAAAGATCTGAAAAGTGAGAATCTGAGAGTTCATGTTCTTACCTTGTAGGCACCAACTCAGATCCTGAGTTTGGGGTCTCAGTTCTCAGACAGGCAATGGGGAGAGAAGGGTGGGTGTCTATGGGGAAGCAGGAGAGCCTCTGGCACAGGGGTGTAGCCTCTGGTCAGCACAGAACACGCTTCCAGCTGCTTTTCTCCATGCTGGAATCACAGCTGGGAGCTGTGCCCAGGGCAAGGTGGGAAGCAAAACGCAATGTGCACTGGGCAGCAGCCTGGAAGAGCCAGGTAAAAGCTTTAACTAGCAAGATGTCCCTGAGATAGGAGCTGCTTTATTCTTCCTCGGATAATTATTCCTTCAAACCCCTCCCCAGGCAAGGAGATCCTGCAGCCCACAGCCTTGCTATCCGTGCCTGCTCCAGACAACAGCCAAGGATTTTTACCCACCCCACCCCTGCCCTGTGCATCTGTGCCAGTGTTGAGGAGTAGTTGTTGATAGAGCATTCCCTTAATAAATGGATTGCTCTGTGTGGGGTGGTACAAGGTGGCTCCTTCAGGGCCATCCATTCATCCCAGCCATCCTCTGCACTGCTGCCCTTGGCTCTGTGCAGGAAATTTTCACAGGGCCAGGAAGAAACTTAGGAGTGGCCGTGATGGCACTGACATCAAAGGGCTGCGAGGAACCTGCCTTTCCATCTCTTCCCAACATTTACATTGAGCAGTTTTTGGAGGCCACCATTTCCTTCTATTCCTCCCACTTCCTAATTTTAGGGAAAAAAGGGAACAAGCTCTGGTTGCCAACCACAAACACACACCTTTGGGAGAGAGGCTCCTGACGCAGCAGAGCAGGATGTCTGCGAGCACATTCAGGAGGAGCCCATCAGCAGCATTTCCCTGTGGGTGACTCATCCTGCCCGGCCAGCCCTGCTTGTTTGAGGTTTTCCGTAGCCTTAGTCCTGGCTTCTTCCAGACTTGGAGCAGCTGTAGGTTTGGGGGTGTCTCCAGGATGAGTCTGGATTTCCATGCATTTTGGGTTTAAGCAGCTTCATTCTCTCATCAGCTCTAGATCTATGTGGACACCATCCAGGTTGCTCTCCGCAGAAGTCTGCTGGCTATTGAGGTGACCTTTTGTGCCAGAATCAGACTCACTGGCAGCAAAAATTCAAATTAAAGGCACTAAGTACACTTATCAGTAAAGGCAGTCAGTCATGGGGCTACATTGCAAAGGCATTTAGCATCACCAAATTTAGCATCACATGGAGCTGCTATTGAAGATGTGGGGCAGTTTTCCCACCACTTTGGGGTTGGACGCTGGGAGATACTCTGTGATGTGGGTCCTGCAGGTAGCTGTGCTACTGCACAACCACAAGTTGCACCAGGGGAGGTTTAGGTTAGATGTTAGGGGAATTTTTTTCACAGAAAGGGTTGTAAAGCATTAGAACATGCTGCCCAAGGAAGTGGAGAAGTCACCATCCCTGTAAGTGTCCCAAAGAACCTGTGGAAGTGGCTTTGAGGATGTGGTTTAATGGTGAACATGGTGGCAGGGCTGGGTTGACCATTGACTTGATGATCCTTAAGGTCTTTTCCAACCTTAACAATTCTATGATTCCACTTTATTATAATGGTTCTTTGGCTAGTGAATAATGAATCATCCTGTGATTAAATTGATGTGAAAACTCCCGTGGTGTGTAAATAGAGGCAAGCTGCAGTTTTTAGCTCCTTATGGGGTTGCAAACACCGAGGGGATGGAATTTTCTTCCTGGAATGTGATTGTACATGATGTTTGCACCCATCATTCATAAGGAAAAGTTTCTTACAGACTTAACAGATTGTGTTTCCATCTCTGCTGCGTAAGAACAGTGTTATGGACACAAGCGAAATGGAAATCATAACACAGCATCTCCACTATTTTAAGAGTCATATTGGAACACATGCACCAGAGATGGAATTCCACTCTTCACTGCCTTCAGATTTGGTGTTCTGTGTATTTACTTAGCGCTAGAAAAGGAAAGTGAAAACAAACCCATTGCCTCAATAAAGCCCAGGAACCAGCTTTGCTCCTGCCCGTTCCCTTGGGACCAGGCACCATTTCCAGACAGTGGAAGGGCTCTGGGCAGGCAAGAGCTGCAAAGTCATTCCTGAGATGAGACAAAAATGTGGGGTGAAAAGGGCTGAGAGTCAGGGTGAGAAGAGCCAGCTGAGGAGCACTAATGGGTGAGAAAGCTGAGAGACAGGTCTGAGGGATGATAGTGCTTCTGGAGGGAAGGGCTGCCTGGAAATGGGTCTGGCTGTTCCTGCTCTGCGAGGCTCCTGGGGAAGCACCTGCCTCGAGGCAATTTATCCAGCTGTCAGCGTGTTCTCACACAGGCTCTGGATGCATCCCAGCATTGGGAGTTGGGCTGCACACAGGGTGCTTTTCCCATCTCCTGGTTATTGTTGAATTTCAGGCTTTTTTCCTGTGTTGCGTTGGCTCAAACTGCTCCTGTTTCTTCTCCCAGGGAGACCTGAAAACAGGGAGAAGATTTGGGCACTTCCACACCAGCAGTCAAGCTCTAAATCAGATTTTCTGGGGGTTTTTTTGTTGTTTTGCCTTTTTTTTTTTCCTGCGAACTTCTCCGTGCAATTCAAGCTGCATCTCCTGAGGTACTCTGATTTGGTCCAGAGTTATTCTTTAATTCTTTTTTCCTTACACAATTTCAACTCCAAGTGTCCCCCTCACACACGTGAACTGCAGCAAAGCAGCCAGGACTGGGCAGGCTGCTCTGATCCGAGCGTCCGGCATGGCATCTCCCGCGTGCCCATCACAATTTCGGGGTGACTAAGCACATGGGCAGTGCTGTTCAGTGGCATCTCCAGAGCACTGCTCTATATTTGTCTTTCCTTCCTCTGTTTGTGTCTGTTTAAAAGAGAGAAAAAACCCCCAAAAAACGGGTTCAAGCTATGTGCTGACAAGACTTGGCGATTCTGGATGGCAGGAGGGGTACGAGGCTCAGCGCAGCCAGTACTGGAAAGATATTTGTCACTGCAGATTCTGCTTGTCATATGCAGAGATGACATGCAGATCTCCCTCTGACAGATTGATAGTCATTCCGAGATGCATCCACCCACAAAAACCACAGACATGCTGCTTGACTCAAATCTTGACTTTAACCACAACTTTGTGATGCAAAACTGGTGGAGTTTTTGGTACTTTTTGTTAAAAATGAAAATCTTCATAGGGGTTTTCCAGCATCCTTGCTAGTTACTAAAAACAAACCAACATCAGCCTACTGGATGGGACAGCTCAGTTTACTCGTGGGTGGTTTTGACATTCAGCTCATTAACATGTTTAGTCTGAAAGAAGGTTGGAAAGGTAGTAAATAAAAAATTGGATGGAGAAGTACAGCATCTCTCCAGAAGTTACTCCTTATGCCGCAGTGACAATGCCAGTTTCACTTAGAGGGAATACTCGTCCCGATTTTACTTCAGATACCCACAGCTCGTCCTGAGCGAGCTGGGAGCCTGGTCAGTGTGTTTGGAGGAGCAAATGCACCGTGCTGAGTGGAAAGGTCACACTCTGCTCTGCGCTGCCCGGGGCCAGGAAGTTCACAGCTCGGCACGGAACTTCCAGCGCGGCGTGGGAGAGCCTGGCCACGCTGGCCCGCAGCCAGGGAGACTCCCGTGAAAACAGGGAGCCACCCCAGCCTGTCAGCACCAGGTTAGGGCCGGGCCCCTTTGTGTCCCCTGGTGGGGAAGGCGCTTGACCTGGAACGGGCTTTGGCACGGGGTGGCTCCAAAGGCATCCCCTTGGACCTCCTGTGCGCTCCTGGGATGGGGCAGGGGCGTTGGACCAGGTGATCCCTTCCCACCTGACTCGTTCTGGGAGCGGGTGCCCGCCTGGAATTGCAGCCAGTGGGTCTGCAGAGCACAGAGAACACACGCGGCAGCGTCTTCAGCTGCTTGTGTTGGAAAGGGGAAAGTACTCCAAATAAGTTTCTCTTGTTCGGAAATACAATGGGCAATTTAAAACCCCTATTAGGCGTGTGTGTAGGAGCATTTCCCATCCGGGGAGACGAGGGGGATTGCTATGGAGCTGTATTATGACTTCCCTGATCTCAATCAAGGCCCCATTATGTAACGAGGTCTCCGTCACACGCGCCCCGGCGCGGGGCCCCGCCGCGAGCACCGAGGCTGCAATCCCGGCTCCTTTGTCCTGCCCTCCGCCAATTTGCTGCAAAATTGAGGATGAGGCTTGAATTTGCCATTGTGGCGGCGCTGGGGCCGCGGCTGTGCTTTCAGAGCAGTTATTTGCATTGCCTTGATTAGCATGTCACCTGCTTCATTAGCGGAGAAAAGGCTCCTCCACGCACTCAGCCAGTCATGCAAATTGAGGAATGCAGGGAGATCCTTCCCCTCTAGGACTTTCCATTATTAGCAGAATTGGTAGATTCGGTTTGCTCCTTCCTCTTCAGAAGGTCACTTTTGATTTCCACCTCCAAATGGAAGTTCTTATTTAAGAGCCAAAGTAATCGTAGTCCCAAACTTTAACATCCAGCAGTCCTGCTTAATGCAGCCTGATGCCAAAGGAAAGCCCAGGTGTGTGCAGGGCAGGTGGAACCTCCCTGGTTTCAATCTAATCCTTAAACCAACAGCCACCTGCCTGTCACCCAATCATTAATTTTACTGGATGTCAGCGATGTGTTTTTAGAGCCAAAAAGCTCCCTCCTGTGCAGGTCCTAAACTTACATTACAGGTAGTCTCTCTCAGGTTTTGGAGGTTTCTTTTTCACTCAAGAGACCAACACTTGTGAATAAAGTTTTTTTGTGACGTCAGAGATACTCAGCTTTTGTGGAAAAGAGTACCCCAAATGGGGAAATTAACAGATCACTCACACAGCTTTTCTCTGAGATCAGGAAGTTGCCATGGGGCACCAGATCTCAGTCCAGAACGGGAAAGTCCTAACACAAATTTGACCTCGGAAGCTGCAGGGACAGAACCATCACCAGCCCCAGCAGGGTCACCATTCCCTGCCTCTGCTGGCACAGCCATCATTGGCAGAGGAGTTCAGCCAGAGAGAAAAATTTAAGAAAAGCTCAGAAAACCCAAGAGTGAAAGAAAAAAAAAAAAAAAAAAAAAAAAAAAGGGAAAATGTGATGGTCATGCATGAAATGTCACTGCAGAAATGAATGACCTGTTCGTGGGCTGAGGGGAGGAAGAGAGTCACCCTCCTCTGCTGACCAGCTGACACAGCCTCTGCTCAGGCTGGGGACTCAGCGTGACCTCCTGAGCCATCTGTGCCACCCCTGGAGCCACCCACCTGCCCTCCACAGCGGCATCCCCGCTGCCCGGGTGGCGCCTGTGCTCTGCTCCCGAGGGGGAGAAGCTCCCTTTTTGCATCTCCCCGGAGCTCCCGGGGAGGCACAGCCGCAGTGAGCAGCCCGGGTTCCACCCCGCCGGTTTCACACGGATCACAGAGCAGAGCAGGGCTGTGCCAGAGCTGAGGCTCACGGTGCTTCTGCCTTTTTAAGGTAAAGATGAAGCAACCCCGCACATCCTCAGGGGTGCCCTCTCAGGCTGTGCTCAGCTGCCTCCCCCTCACCTGACCGGCAGAGGCTCCGGGAAGCCTGACAAATCTGTGTGTCTGCTTATCCCTGGATGGCAGGAGGGGAAGGAGTGAGTCAGGTACGTGTCTCTGCTGCTCGGGGAAAACGAAATCCTGCTCCTCCAGCGCGCCACCCCGGCGGCAGCCGCAGCACACACCTCGCTGCAGAGGGGAAGGCAGATTTGCCAGGAGATATATATGGAAATACATGTGATTAAGGAGTCACAGGCTCACCGATAAATCTGGCTGGGAGACTGCTGGTCAGGCTGCCCTCCTTCCTCCCTCCTTCCTCCCCCTCGGGTGCCCTCCCGCTGAGCTCTCCCGATGACCCGAGCTGGGGGCACGCACCCACCTCAGACAGTTGTGTGCACTTACAGATTAAAGATGATTAATTGTACCAGGTAGTTCCTGCTACATCTTAATCAAACACACATAATCAGCAACGCTCCTGTGCACACCATACCTGGAGCTGGAGGGGTTTTTAACTCTCACGTGCTCCAATGACAGCCACAAACCTAAATTATCAGTGGGGAGAGTATGAAGTATCCCAAGCCAGAGTGACCGCAGGTGAAGTTCCCTGGGTGCCAGTGCCTGTCACTGCTGGAGGAGGGACATGCTCTGGTTTTAAAAAAATCCACCTCTGCCCCTCTGGGCACTGGGAAAAGCCCCATCCTTACCTGCCAGGGCCCTGTGACACCACATCCCAGGACACAGGGGTGTGACAGAACTGCCACACACAACCTCGGAGAGGACACAAACCACCAGCAGCCTCTGACCGTAGAGTATTTTGCATCATTTATTTAAATACCTATATTTATGCATTTACAAATTTTCATAGCTCTGTCTGTAGCTTTTTTTCTTTTTTTTTCTCTTTTTTTCTTTTGTAGACAGTATTGCAGAGAAGTCAGCTTCTGTAAAATGAGGTCCATGTATAAAACTATGCAGCGGATTGGAGGAGAAAAAAAAAACCAACCAAACAACAACCCGACAAGTTTCCTTTCACACTCGGGAGAATCAGAAACCAAAGAAAGTGACCGAATGAAAGGGGACAGGGAGAGGAAGGGGTGGGACAGAGCAGCCTCAAACCAGTGGCTCTCACACAAGCATTACACACATCAGTGCTCAGCTACAGGACACGTTTCAGTCGGTGCAGTGCCTGTTTGCTAAAGCTTTAGCAGGCACGTAGGTCTCTAATGAAAAAATAGAAGGAGAGGATCCTACACACTGAGAATGCAAAGCCTGGACAGCCTCAGCTCGGTCCTGGGAGACTGCACCGACTCGCCAGCAGTGCATCCTCATTCCAAACTTCATTTTGCATAAAAAGTTCCCTTTAAGAAATCGTAGCATTTAAAAAACCCGGTGTCTGAGCTCTTCTAGCCTCAGTACTCTAAAGAAATCTCTTGAAAAATACCTCCTGCTTTCCTCACTCGGAAGCTTCAAAATAATGTTTTGCTTTAATCGATACCAATTGAACAGCTCACGGAGTCCCAGCTTCATCCCTGGGAGGAAGAGGCAACAAATATGGCATTGCAAGATATTTACAGACATGGTACAAAAATGTCCAAGGGTATGAAAAAATCACCAGTTACACGATTTTGCAGCAGCCTCATTTACACCTGTAATTTTATACCATTTATTACATTGTACTGACACACCAGATCCAAAGATGTGCACTCCCTTTAGGACATTCAGGAGTTCCAAATATATTGTGATTGCATAATTCATATTGCACAATTGTATAAAAACATAAATACTAGCTATTCTATCCTCTTTTTTTTTTTTTNNNAAATAATGGATTTTTTTCCTTTTTTTTTTTTTTTTTTTTTTTTTTTTAAATACAAAATACATGTCACATAGTCAAATAATCTCTTCAAGTGCAATTCAGGTGCTCTCTTTTAAGTCCTTCCAAGGAAAAGGCAATTTCGACAGATTTGGCACAAAGTTTAACCTCTGTCCCGTGCCAACAGCTCTAATCCCAATCCACGCGCCCCCAGCCTGACAGAGTAGCAGTCATAGACACCTAAGTATAAAACCAGGGTATTTACAGGATGCACAGAAGGTTCAGGGAGCAGCCTCCGGGCCGGGGATGGTTTGGGGGTGTCCCGGAGGGGGCCGTGACCCTCCCAGCTCAGGCTGGCTGCTGCTGCAGGTTCACATTCATGGGCGGGGGGTGTCCAAGGAGACCGATGCGCTGCTTCTGCTTCCTCTGCTCCGTCATCTGGAAAATTAACAAGTTTGCTCATTAGGCCTGGGCGCTTCCTGTGCGTCAGCTCGCCCCAGGGCCTGTTGTGCTTGGCGTTTGCTCCGGAGCGCCGGCCACAAGCAGCGCCTGCTCCCGGGGCAGGGGGTGGCACCAGCCCCGGCCGTGCCCGCCTTGGCACGGCCGGCAGCGCGTCCGTGTGCCCGGCACTGCCGTGCCAGGGGCGGCTCGGCTCGGCTCGGCCCGGCGGGCAGCGGGGATCGGCTCCTGCAGAAACCTCCTCCCCCGGCAGGAATTCTTTGTAACCCGTCCAGCAGACGAGACGGAGAGAGAGGGCGGAAAAAGGGGCGAGCCCTGCAGGCAGGCTGGGAATACCCTTGCCTTTGCTGGAAAAAGCTGAGCGCTCATCCTGCTCTCATCCGGAGTGAGCCAACAGCCCGACCCATCTGCCAAGGCAGGGCTTAACCACCTCCCTGCCACACGCCCCAAACCTCGGCATTCCCCACCTGCTTCCCGGTAACTCAATAACATTCTCCTGACGAACTGTGAACAGAAAACGGACCACTGTTTGTTATTACTGACACTGAGGAATGGCCGCAATCCAACGGCTCCACTCTGGATTTCTGAAACTTCGGGAGGTTTCTGACAAGTTATAAAAGCCATGTAAGGAATGAGCGTGGCTGGGCAGGGTCTCGGGAGCGAACAGCTGGATCCCACAGCTGGATCCCACAGCTGGACCCCACAGCTCCCGCTGTGTTGTGGCTGTGGAGGAGCCGACACTTGGGATGGCTCCAGGGAATACCAGGACAGCGCCTCATCCCTGCACCACCCAGGGCACCCCAGGAGCCCCCACACCCTCAGGGCTCAGCACACCCCAGGCACATGATCCACACTCCCATGCTGCTCCTTCCACTACATCCACCATTTACCTTCCCTAGTTTCTGCTGCTCAATGACAAATGGCAGCCAATGTCACTGCTTGTGGCAGCAACCCCGGGAGAAGGGAGGTGGTGTGTACGTGTTGGGTTCACTTGTGACACACCTGAGATCAGGGAATTGTTAAAGTTGGAAAAGACCTCCAAGATCAAATCCAACAGTCAACCCAGCCCCACCACCATGGTCCCCACCAAACCACCTGAGTGCAGCTGTTTCAAACCCCACTCTCAGCGCTGATGGGGTCTCCCAGGTGGTGCAGGGTTATCCTGGTGGCCGGCCAGTGGCTGACCTGGGGTCTGGACTTCTCTGTGGGGAATGGGATTGCTCCAAAGGGGCAGTGCTGGACAGCCTCCACAAGGCTCCTCTGTGTCCTGGATGTGCTACATACCCCACACCTCCCTGAGTGTCCAGTGGCTCTCCTTTAACTCCTTTAACCACCAGGGACAGGGCTGCAACACCATCATTCCTCTTGAAACCATAATTAACCTTGACCTCAGCCCAGCACCTTGCTCACTGCCTGGCCCAAGGGAGGCAGAGCTGCTGTTTTCCCTTTCCCCAGGGCTGACCGCAGCCTCCCGAGGCCAGGGCACACCTCCCTCCAGCTGCTCTGCACAGCTGCTGGAATTCTCTCCACAAAAAGCTGCTGGTGCTTCACAGGGAATGGGAGCAGGAGGAGAGGGGTCTTCCCAGAGCTCTCTGAGACACACACACAACCCACTCCCTGCTGAACCTGAATGTCAAACTCCTAAGATAACCTACGAGTGGGACTCAAGGGAGGCCACGAGGACTTGGCTTAAGAGTGCCCTTTACATGAATTCTCTTCACTGGGCAAACTGAGAGTCACAATTTCACACTGCCAGCAGACTGATTCAGAGGGTGCATGGAATAAAAATGGGAAGAAAGAGGAACAATGAAAAAGGGACTGGAGGAGATATTTTTCAGGCTGTGTAGAAAAGGGACGGTGCACCCTGGTGCAGGTGTTTGTAGATGTGGCTTTAAAAGAAGGGAAGAATAAAGCAACCAACCATAAATAAGAGGGAGAAATGCAATTTTAGTGTTGAGGCAGAACATTATTAATCCTGCACGATGCTTAATGCTTGCGTGGAGGGCACAGGGCTGCAGGAGGGAGCGACTTACTGCCATCAGATTTACTGGAGAGTGAATCTCCTGCAGAAGCTTTCCAGTGACAGCACACCTGGGCCAACAGGCCATAAAAGCCACACATAATCCCCAGGGAGCTGCCAGGGCCTGGAATTGTGCTGACAGGACCCAAACACTGCCCAAGGGGCCCGGGGTTCAGCTGAGCCAGGCTGGGCTCCCCAGTAACTGCCTGGCTCCAAAGGTTGGGTGAGCTGGAGCCACCCCAGGAGCAGGGCAGGAGCAGCATCCCCAGCCAGCACGGCACCTGCTGAGTCACACCTGGAGCTCAGGGGGGCTGTCCCCAGCCAGGGCCCCGCCCAGGAGCGTCCCTCCAACTCGGTGACACCGGAGGAGGCGCTGGGAAGGATTTCTGGGTGATTACATCTAATCCCCTGCTGCTGCAGACAATTACGGTGTAATCTTTTTTTGCAGAGAATTAAAGTGATCAGGATTTTAATGGCTCTTGGTGCACTTTGGGGAAGCAGGCGGGCTGGAACTCGGCTTCTAATAATTAGAGTCTCCAGAAACCTAACGAGCTTGAAGAGCAAATGAATGAGAGGTTTTCCCTTTATTTAATTACAAGAAAATAAATACAAATAAAAATTCCCTGAGTTAGTTCCTTTCCTGGAGACAGTTCCTGATCAGGAGGAGGGATATACTGGCTTTGTCACATAATTGGAGCATCCTGCATCTTCAGCAGGGCTCTCAATAATGGTACTTAGGGGAATTCCTAAAAGCTATCACCACATTAATGAAGCTGGTTTCCTCTCTTGCTTTTACAGTCAAATAGCTCTCTAAAAGCTAAACCCTTCATTCTTATTTTCACAAAGAGCGAGGTGGGGTTTTAGTGCTTGGTCAGCCAAGAGGACTGAGAGCTTCAGAAAGAAAAAGAAAAAGTGTAAAAGTGAGGCTGCAGCCGGTGGGGAGGCTCCTGTGCCTGCAGAGCCCTTGGAGTCAGAGCCTCCAGCAGGGACACACAGACACATGGGGCAGGATGATTGTTTCCAGGCAAAACAGCCAAACCACTGCCCCGGCAAGAATTAAAGCCCAGACAAAAGAGCAACTGCCTCTGCCCTCCACCCTCAGCCCAACTGGAGCAAGGGGCTCTGTGGCACCCTGCCTGAGCACTAATGACAGCCTGGGGCAGCGAGGCTGTCAGCTCCCAGTGCCCCAGATGAATCCTTTCCTTGTGTTCTGCAGGGTACTGGGGGCAGGGCCCAGCTCCAGCCCGAGTGTGATGGGAAGGCAGGAGCTGGATCTGGGGCCGTGCTGCCTGCCAGGGGCTCCTGACAGAGCAGGGCTTCCTGGAGACACCCAGCCAGCCCAGCAGGGAGATGGGCTGCTCTTGGGAGAGGAACTGACCCAGAGCTGCTGGGCCACTCTTGCCCCAGGCAGCACCATGCACCACCCGGGTGCAAGCCAGCAATTAATCTCCCCCAGTGCCAATACCTCCATAAAGTCACTAATTGAACCATCTGGCTCAGGTTATTAATGCACAGAGATAAGCAGCCACCACAAACAGCTCCCGCCAGCACAGGCAGGGGTGCTCTCCCTGCTCCCTGCAAATCTGCTGCAATCCCTGGGGACAACAGGAGCTGAAGCCTCTGTCCTTCACACAGCCATGCTTGGGGCTGGGCTGGGAACCAGCCCCACCCAGCCCAGCCAAGGCAGAAGCCAAGCAGCTCTTGCTGCAGAGAAGCTGCTGCACCAGAAAAACTCAGCGAGGTGTGTGGAGCGCAGCAGCAGCGCCTGGTGCAGTGCAAAGCCTCTCCTGGGCTGTGTGAGCTGCAGGCTGAGGGTGGCAGCAGCCAAATCACATCTGCTCAGCCACAGCACCGAGGCACCAGCACCCCCAGTAACCACTGGAGTGCCTCTCCAGTTTCTCGGTGGGTTTTGAGGTGCACAAAGTGACACAGCCCTTGTGTCAGTGTCACACCCTCGGGGTGACAGGATCACACTCAGCTCTTCGGGTTAAAACCCCAAACAACAACAAAAACAGCAGCACACAGGCTCCCTGCACCAGCCAGGACTGATTTAAGTTACTCTGGTGATTTTTTAACACAGGTTTTCCCTTTCTGATGTGGCCACTTTGGGACTGGCCTGTTGGGTCTGCACCAGGCAGGTCAGCTGGAGCAGGGGGCTCTGGAGGGACACCTGGTTTGTTCACTTCTTTCCTAACCACGAGCTACTCTGGGAAAGCTCTCCCTGGGGTTTGGAGAAGCCCTGGAGCTGCAGAACCCCAGCTGGCCCGAGGGGCTGGCAGGAGCCGTGTGCTGCCCATCGCTCCTTACCTGATCCTTGAGCTCTGAGAGCTGCCCAGAGAGGTTGGTCACGAGCTTCATGGTGGACTCCAACTTCTCCTGCAGGTTCCTCAGCTCGTTCTGCTCTCCCTCCGAGTCGCTGCTGACCAGTGACATGGCCCTCATGCGGGGGAACCAGTCCAGGTTTCTCTCCTGAGGATCACACAGCAGGGCACAATTAGTGTTTGCCACAGGAAACCTGCCCCAGAGCAGAGACAGAGCTCTAAAGCCAGGGGACATTCCTGGGATGCAGCAGCTCTGTACTTATCTGTACTTATCTGCATTTGCATCTCACTGGAAAGTTTGCAAAGTGCCAGCCCGAGGCACTGAGGCTCTGCTGGGAATTGGGGCTGCACAGTGCTGGCATTTCCTCTCCAGCTACTGCTGCCCCCAGCCCTTGATCCCTCACATGCACCTCAGGACAAATGGACTTTAAACCAGCCCAGATTTCATGTCTGGACAAGCATTTCCCAGTGCTAGAAATCCTCTGCCATCTCACAATCTTTTAATTTGTGCTTGAGGAAGATTTTCTGCTTTTTTGGTCAAGCAAAGCTTGGCTGTGTTCTCTGATAAAAGAAACCAAGTTCTACCTGGAAATTCTTCCAGAGCTGAAATACTTCCCTTTTAATGAAAAAGAAAATCATATTTTGACTGTGTGGCTCGGGCTAGAATGTGGGACAGACACATTACAATGCACTGCCTGTAGAGTTTTCCTTCAGCCACACGAATTCTCTCATGTTCCATGTTTAATTTACAGTCAGGAATGTCACTGGACACACTCTCAGTCTGAGGAACTTGCAGAGAGGCTCACAGAGGCACTCGTGTACATGGCAGAGATGTTAAAAATAAAGGCAAGAGCGGAACAGAAAGCCACAAAAGAGGAGGGGGGTGCACCCCACGTCCTGACACCTTACAGCTCAACATCAAACTGGTTTCCCATCCAGTCTGGTTCCCCTCCCACGCTGGAGGTATGCTCTGAGATGGGAGCTGAACTGGGGCTGGCTGAGGTGAGGCTGCGTGTGCCCTCACAGGTGACACAGCTGGGGAGGCTTAAACACACCCGGCACGGTGATGGGTGACTGCATGAACACCAAGGGACGCTGTTAATCAAAAATCAATCAACACTGCTGATTAACAGCCACCAAAGCTCACCCCGCTGTGCTGGCCAGGCTCTTCTCTGGGCTCTCAGCTTGTTTTTGCAGCTCTGCAAACTCCTGGCTTTTTGTCATTCCCTGCCCTAAACCTCCAGCTCCGACCCGCTTCCCCTCCACGCTCCCCCTCATTCCCAGGAGCATCCATCCTGCTTCATCAGGGCTGTGCACCTCTACAGAGAGCTCCAGTCACATCCTCTCTGCAATTCAGAAGCGATGCCAAGACTCATCAGCTTAAATTAGCTGCTTCTGATCTGCCTGGAGTTTCCTTTTGCCAGGATGAGAATGCAGAAAGCAGGCCCTTTCCCATGCAGGCACCACAGCGTTCCCACGTGATGCAGAACTGCCAGGAAGGCTGTTTGCTCCTGGTCTCTGTTTACAGGGCAGATGGTTTCTGCTAATAAAAGGGGGGAAAAAAAAAAATCTATGTACAAAAAAAATATGCCTTTACCAAGACAAGTGCCAAAATATTTTGGACTTTAGGAAACGCCAGTCCCACAATTAAGGTTTAATAGTAGGAACAGGCAGCACTGCACTGTGTTCTTCCAGCTGTAGTAAAAGCCTCATTAGGGAGGAGGGGGCAGCTGAACATTTGTGCTCAGGCCCAGCATCTCCCAGCCAGGGAAAACCAACTGCACCAACAGCATTTCCCCCTGTTCCTCCAGGGAAGAAACAAGGACAGAGGATGAGGAAAATCAGACGAAAATGCAAGTTATATTTGCAGGTTTGCCTGGACCCTCAGGCCCATGTCCTGAGGTTTCTAGGCAGACACAAGAGCCCTGAAGCTCCTGCCTGCTACTTTCTTGCTCCAGAAATATTTCCCTTGTTCCCAAAAACGTTTCTAAGGCCATCCCCAGAGCGTTCCCAGGCCCCATCCTTGAGAAGGATGAAAGGGATGAGGGAAGCACCAACTTTCCCTACCTGCAGTGTTTCATAACAAATACCCCCAAGCACTTTCCAGCATTACTCTGCAATTTAAGCCAACACTGCAGCTGCTGCAGAGGCTGTGACTTGATCGTTCCAGGCCCGGAAGGTGAAATCAAACAGCACCCACAGCTTCTGCAGCCTCCTCAGAGCTCCCATATTCGCTGGGTTTCTGAAAGCCCCAGCCCTCAAAGCTGGTAAATCTTGGCTTTGATTCGGAAAAAAAAAAACCAACAAAGCACCTCTAGTTCTCGTGGCAATGTTCAGAGATTAAAACCAAACCGTGCTTCACGTGAACTCCAGGGGCTGAGGAAGGGGAAGGCTGAGGGCAAGGAGACACAGCCTCTGGGCTGTCTCTGAGCTGGGGGACAGGGCTCACAGTCCAGCTGGAACTGGCAGTGCCCTGCTAAGTGCTGATCCCCCTGGGAAAGGGTTAACAGGCACCTGGAAACTCCCTGTGCAGGGCCAGCCCCAGGGAAGGAGCTGCACATCCCAGTGCCCACCCTGACTGGGCTGCACTGATCAGCCTCCCCATTCACAGCTGGTGATTTAAACCCGGGATTTATCCAGACATGTCCAGCAAGAAACAAGGGGATGTCCACCCAAAACAGGCTGGGAAAGCACGGGGAGAGAGGTGCAGATAAATCCCTGTGGATGCAGGTAATGCAGGCACCAGGTAATGCTCCCTGGCCAGGCTGGTGCTGGGACTCTCCAGAGAGGACAGAGGGAAGCTGCCAGCACAGCAGGACACAGCTCTGCCTTCTGCACACACTCTTCATCCTGGAAACCTTCAGCCTGTTCTTCAGCCTCCCCCAGCCCCAGAGAGGGGAGCTGGATGTGAGCAGACTGCTGACACACAGTCCCTGTCCCTGCTGGGAGTGTGGGGGTGTTTTCTTTCAAATAAATAAATATTTAAGAGGAGCCAGCACCAATGGAACAGAGCAGGAATGCTGAAAGGTCAGGGGATGGTGATCCTGCTGGGCCAGCCTGGCTCCCTGGGGTCAATAAAAGATTTATATCTCCATGATCCAGTTTCTGCTGAACTTCAGCTCAGCCCTGGGGTGCCTTTAAAGATATGGCCTCACACCCCTCTTGGGGCTGTGGAGGTGTTTTAGGGGCATTGAGTGAGCCCAGAGAGGGGAGGCTGCCCCTGCTCATGGGCAGCTGCTGGCACCCACACACCAATGCCCTCTACACCCTCCTCTTCCTGGGATCCTGGGGTGCCCTCAGCTCCCATTCCCAGGATATCGGGGTGCCCTCAGCCCCCCATTCCCAGGATCCCGGGGTGCACTCAGCCCCCCATTCCCAGGATCCTGGGGGGCACTCAGCCCCCCATTCCCAGGATCCCAGGGTACCCTCAGCCCCCCATTCCCAGGATCCCGGGGTGCCCTCAGCCCCCCATTCCCAGGATCCTGGGGGGCACTCAGCTCCCCATTTCCAGGATCCCAGGGTGCACTCAGCCCCCCATTCCCAGGATCCTGGGCTGCCCTCAGCTCCCATTCCCAGGATCTCGGGGTGCCCTCAACCCCCCAATCCCAGGATCCCAGGGTGCACTCAGCCCCCCATTCCCAGGATCCCGGGGTACACTCAGCTCCCATTCCCAGGATCCCAGGGTACCCTCAGCCCCCCATTCCCAGGATCCTGGGTGCCCTCAGCCCCCCGTCCCCAGCACGGGCACAGCCTCCTGTGCTGCAGCAGCCAGAGCAGAAGCTGGCTGACCACAAGGGCTGGGTTTGAGGTTGCAGCTCTTTTCTAGGTGAAGCTGGAGAAGTCCCTGTTGTTAAGGCAAGTCTCAGGGAATGACACCCCGGGGGTGACAGGGTGACCATCCCTGCCTGGAGCTGCGGGGAAGAGGAAGAAGAAGAGGAAGAGGAAGCGGAGCCGCGCCAGGCGCACGCTGCTCCTTCTGAGAAGCGCCGGCTCCTCCCGGCTTCTGCAGAGAGCCGGTTCTGAGAAGGGCTGAGTGACCTCAGCTGTGCCAGGACAGGCACCAGCACTGCTCCTCCTGGGCGAGGCATGGCAGCTCATGGCAGGGAGTGGGGCTCTCCTCGCCCCAAGGTCTCACCACCCCTCTCCAGGGTCTCCCTGCATCCAACCACCCCTGTGCCCGAGAGTTACAGGGTGCTGAAGGGCTGACCCAACCCTCTCCAAGACAAATCCCTACAGATGCCATCAAAGGGCTGCCCAGCAGCATTATTTACAGAATCACAGAATTATTTTGCTTGGAAAAAACCTCCAAGACCACCAAGTCCAAGCTGTGCCCCATCCCTACCTTGTCACCCAGCCCAGAGCACTGAGTGCCACATCCAGTTGTTTCTTGAACCCAAGCAGGGAAAGGTGGCAGCAGCAAATTTCAGTTTCTGTCATGGGAAGTTAAAAATCAGACCCACACAGCTACAAAAGAGCTCTGTGAAGCACTCTGAAAATTCATCTGCTTGTTTGTGGTGAGATGGGACTCCTCTTGGGTCTTTCTCGAGCTTCCTGGAAAAATCCCCACATCAGGTTCCCTCTCTCTCTGCTGCAAAGGGCTCACCATCACTTCTTCCCTCTATAAAACCAGCACTTGGTGGTGTCTCTCCTCCACACTCAGAACATTCTCAGCTCCTCACCTGCCCTGTGCTATTCCACAGGAGGCTGATGACACAAGGTTTAGGGTGCAATAACCTCCCTTTCTCAGTCAAACACCCAAGTGGCACTTGGGCTGGCGCAGAGCAGGGAACCCGGAACACAGATCCTATTCCCAAAGGTGGAGGATGACCACGGCCCTACAGCCCTGAGACAGCTCTGCTGTGGGGACTCCCTGGAGCCCAGCCCAGCACCACCCAGCCCGGTGGACTGCAGGGGACAGGACTCCTGAAGGCCATGCCCAGCCTCCCCTCCATACCAACCTCCTCCAGGCTGTTTGCATCCCCAGGGAAGTAGGGCACCTTACACCTCCACAGCTGGGCAGGACCAGCAATGCCCCAGCAGGGGCTGAGCAGCACAGCTGGTGGCAGTGGCTGCTGTCACCCACGTCCTCTTGCACAAGGTCAGCAGTGACTCAGGGCCAGCCTGGCCCAGCCCCAGGCAGCTCCTCGGCCCCGCGGGGCGTTCTGGCCCCAGTGGTTTGTGTTCCCAGTGCATCACCCCAGGGCTTCCAGGCAGGAGCCTGCCCCCTCTCCCAGAGTGCTGGCGCTGCTCCAGGAGCAGGACAGGGCACCCACCCTGGCAGCTGTTTGGGATCCACCCAGAGCCAGCACGTCATGCAAACATCTCGTTCCCCAGAACTGGCCCCGAGCCTTTCCTTCTGCTTTCATCCAGCCAGGCCTTCCTCAGACACACGGGCAGCCCAAGGGAAACCTCTGCCTGGTCAGCTGAGATTCCCAGCATGGATACCAGGTGGTTTATCAGGGAAAAACCAAGCACTGGGTCACGTGGGGTTGCTGTCAGCAGCAGCAGAATCTCCTGCAGCCCACCATGCAGCCAGCTCAGACACTCCAGGGAATCCCTGAATGGGTTGGGTTGGAAGGGATCTTAAAGCTCCTCTTGTTCCACCCCCTGCCATGGCAGGGACACCTCCCACTGTCCCAGGCTGCTCCAAGCCCCAATGTCCAGCCTGGCCTTGGGCACTGCCAGGGATCCAGGGGCAGCCACAGCTGCTCTGGGCACCCTGTGCCAGGGCCAGGGAAGATGAGGCTGACCATTCCTTTCTCCCAGTGCAGCTCCTGGTTTGCACCAAGGGTGGAACAAGTTCCTCCCCAATGTGAGCACAAAGCTCAGCCCCTGCTGATGACACAGTGTTTCCAGCAGCCCAGGGCCTGCTGCCAAACACTCTTGGCTCTTCCAAGCCTCTGCCATGATTTCTTGTTTAACCCTGTAATTATATTGGCTAACTCCAGCCAGCTATCTCAAGATGCAGCTTGTTGGGAAGCTACCACCAAACTAAGCACTGTCAGCTCCAGGTCACATCCTGACCTCCTTGGTCTTCCTCCTCCTCCTCCTCTCCCAGCCTGCACCAGTATCACGGTGACTGGTAGCCCCAAAACCCCAATTTCCTGATCTGTGACCGAGTCATTTGCACGGGCTGCTCACCCCTGTGTCTGCAGCTGGTTTGCTCAATATCGAGATGACAAATCTCTCCTGTTTGACTCTGCCTGAAGTACAGGATTTCCAGGCACAAGTGACAGATGAACAAGCTCCCAACACTTTCTCAGGCTGTAATTTCAGGTAGATATGTCTTTCACCAGGGCTGGAATCATTAAGGGCCTTTTGGAATGCTTTGGGTTGGAAGCATCACGGCCTGCCCTTGTCCTTCCTGTGGGTGCTGCAGTGCCAAGTGTTGGCCACCTCCAGCTGAACTGGATTTTGTGGAGAGCCTGGGACACAGCCACTCCTCAAAGCCATCACCACTGGTGGATCCCACGCTCCTGCTGGGTTTCAGGGAACAGTGACTGTCTTTGCTGGATAACTCCCTGGGAAAGGCTTCAAGTCACACTTGCACTTCTGGAAGGATGCAATCTAAAAGCCTGACACTGATGGAACCTTGTCTTTGCTTAGCAGGAGGCTGTGCCTTGGCAGCAGTCACTCAAACCCAGAATCAGAAACACTTTCCACTACAGGACAGAGCTTGGGACACCGAGGAAAAAGCCCAATAATATACTTCAACCCCCAGGTTTGTACACAGAGGTTAACTAAGGCACCAAGGGAAATATCTGTAGCCTTCATTTCTGTTCCAAATTCTTTTAAGGATATCTGCACCACCACTCCTATTGGTAAATGCTTCCTTTTCAATGACAACACAATCCAGATTTGGAACTCAGTGCCCTGCACCCAGACATGGCAGCTTGGGAAACCATGACACCTCTGCCTCATTTGTGCAAGAAAGGTCGTTAATGACACAGATCCTGCTTGGATTAAAGACATGGAAGAACTGCAGGAGCTATTAGGAAGCTCTGTGCTAAGACCTTTTCCCAAAGCAGTTTAATGTTTTAACAAGCACATCTGCATGCACAACCCCCGACAGCCGTGGCTCGAGGTGCAGAGCAGGGGATGCAGGAGCTGGGCATGCAAATATTTGTCTGTGCTGTGACAGCCCATGCAGCTGCCTGCAGACAGCCCAGGAACGCAGACAAACCCCGGGTGCCCGTGTGGTTTTCTCCGTGCCTGAGCTGCAGAGTGAGAGATGCCACAGATCCGAAATGCTGCACACAGCTGGCTGGGGCACTGCCCTGCCAAGGCCCCGGCGCTCTGCTGTGCTGCCCAGGCTGCCACAGCAACTGCAGGCAAAGGCAGGGAACTCCAGGAGGAATTCTCAAGGCAGGATGGGAAGATAAGACATTTAAATGAACTAATCTGCAGGGAGTTGCACGGAGTTCACATGAGTCATTTGGGTGTGGATGTCAATGTCTGGCCAAGGCGATAAGTGGATCCCCCCACCTCCCACACACAGGGTGTTATTCAGACATCACCTGATCCTCCTGGTGACTGCAGAGCCTCCAGAACCGGGGCCTTTGTTCCTGGGAGTCACGGGAGGCACCCTCAGCAGCCTGTCCAAGCACGGAGCCAGCCCCTGTCTGCAGTGCCCCTCTGCAGGGATGGAGCCACACACATCCCTGCTCCAGCCGGCAGAGCTGGGCACACACCAGCAGCTCAGGATCATCCCTGCTACCACGAGGTGCTTCCTCACATCCTGCAGCACTGTCTGTGCCAGTACCCTGATGTTCAGGAGGTGGCTCAGGGATGCATTGCCAAAGGGAGCTGCTCCAGGCCAAGCTGCCTGAAATCCATTTGCCATCTCCTGACACCCACGAGGCTGCCAGGGCAGGGCAGCAGGGCAGGGGTGGGTCAGGGCAGCAGTGGGGTGAGGCTCAGCTTCCCCCACCCCTGCAGCCCCATGCCCTGAGCATCCCCAGCCATCCCAGCAAAGATTCCTGAGATACCCCGAGCTCTACATCATCTGTGGCAGCAGGCACAGCTCCCCTGGCTGATGAAAGGGAACATTATCCCTGCTTATGGGGGGAGGAATTCCAGCCTCTATCAGCAGCCTGGACCTGCAGCTGCAAGCCCAGGACAGCCTGGCCCTGCACAGGACTCAAGCAAACAAGTCCAGATCCCCAGAGCCACCAACAGCCCCAAACTGATCCCAGAACAGAGTTATGGGAGAGAGGGTAACAGTGCTGGATGTTGAGAGTCACAGCAGCACTGTCAGAACATTTATTACATTTTATTTTATAGATCCCAAAATCTATAGTTTGGGTTGGAAGGGACCTTAAAGATCCTCTCACTGCAGCCCCATGGGCAGGGACACCTCCCACCAGCCCAGGCTGCTCGGGTCAGAGCACTGCTGGATTTTTTTAATTTTGAGTTTTTGATCAGTCTTCAGTGCCCTAAGCTCAACTCTGTTTCCAAGTGTACCTGTTGACTTCTTTCCTCGTGATGTGTTTGAACTTAATGAGCTTCTGTCTGTGAAGAAATATAAAATTCACCAAGGAATTGTAGTTAATCATTGATTTCCAAGGCTACAATTTCTTTTAATGTGGGGTCAGGATCATGAAGGGGGCCAGATCCAGCTCTGCCATACCCAATACAGTGGGAATCCTCAAAACTACACACTTCCTTTTTAGACAAGAAAACATCAAAATTCAAGATCACTCTTAAAAGGCACCTAAATATTCACTAACTGCATAAATGAAATTGTCCAGGATTCTTTTGATACCACAGTGCTTAAAATATCTTTAAAGCACTGTACAAGCAGCACTGGAAGCAACCCACAAACTGACAGTGGATATAATTCAAGTGTCCTAAATTCTTCTTTTTTTTTTTTTTTTACTGCTCTGTAGTGTTGACACAACCCACAAACACTAAATGGCAAAGGCAAATTTTAAAACTGTATTTCTGATTTTTTTTCCCCCCCTTTCATTTATGGAAGGGCAGAAACCCAAGAGTTTTCTGAAGGTTTTGTGCTGGGAATCAGAGCACAGGTGAAACAACTTGAGGTGTGTTCTGCCATC
Organism: Rhadina sibilatrix; assembly: GCA_013400275.1. Lineage (NCBI taxonomy): Eukaryota > Metazoa > Chordata > Aves > Passeriformes > Phylloscopidae > Rhadina > Rhadina sibilatrix. The sequence continues at coordinate 81,754 of VWYO01006591.1, forward strand.
ACACTGGGACTTGGAGCACACATGATGATGCTTCCCACCCCAGCTCCTAAAAACGGGTCCGAGCTGAAGGCTGGTGCCACACACAGCCCGGGGAGGACGTGCCCCATCTCTGTCCCTATCCAAGATGTTACAGTGCCACCTTCAGTCTGAAATACGGGAGGAAAATCCCTTTACGAGGCGGCCATGCCCCAAGGAGCCTTCCCAGGAGGGGCTGCTGGCTGCCACAGGAACCAGCCCCTGGGAAAGCAGCACCTCCATCCCCCGTGACTCTCTGCCTTGGCACCCACGGACACACTGAGTGGGTTTCTTGCTCTGTCCTTCTGCATTCAGGGGGTTTTGCCCAGACAGGTTGAGGCTGAGGAGTTCCCATCCCTGGCAGTGTCCAAGGCCAGGTTGGAGCAGCCTGGGACAGTGGGAGGTGTCCCTGTCCATGGCAGGGGTGGCACTGGATGGGCTTTAAGGTCCTTCCCGACCCAAACCAATCTGGGATTCTATGAACACAGAAAGCCTGAGGCACAGATGAACCAGGCCCCACCCAAATTATCCCTAAAAAGACCTTAAATGGGAAGAAGCCCTCCCCACTTCTGACTCCTACAGCAGCATTTAAAACAGGTCTGGCAGAGAAACAGATTCATCATGTTTTACACCCAGATTTTAGGGCAGAAAAGCAAGTTTTAATGTTAAAGGACACTGGAAAGAAATTGATTTTCAGAGTAAGCTTTGCCAAATGGCTCCTCAGGAATACACGGACTGCAGAGGACACAGGGCACAGCAGGCTGAGCCAGGGGCAGGATGGGGACAGAGCACTGAGGTGAAATCCAGATTTCCTGCCTGTTCCACACTCATGCAGTTACACCCCACACTCATCTCACAGAAACCTGCTCTCAGATCTTCATTTAAAACTGCCTGATGAAATGCAAAACCCCACCAGCTACAGACACACTCCAAACCTCTACCTAGAGCACATGGTTACATAAAATTGCATCTGCATGAGACACTCTGGCTATGCATAATTTATCCCTGCTCCCATCCACACACAGTAATTAGCCCTTGCTGACACTTAATGAATGGGAATTCTCACAGAAGTTCTCCACTTTTTGTGCTTCATGCAAACACATTCAGTGACTAATTTCTGGTTCTTATCTAATTCGAACCGTTCATCTGAAATAATGAATTGGTTGCCACCTGAAACTTCCCTTAAACTGGTTTCAGCAACAACAAAAACGCAGCACAAAGTCATCTTTCAGAAGCAAAAGCACAACACAGAATTGTCTTTTAGAAGCAAAAGCCCTTCAGAAGTGCAGTGCTTCCCCCTGAAGTCATGCGTGCTGTGGGGGGATAAAGGAAGGGAGCAAAATAATCAGCCAGACTGGAAAGCAGCAGTGATGCACTTGGTTATCTCACTGTGCTAATCCTCCATCAGGTGACTGCTCACAAGATTTCTTTAAGCCCTCATTACTGAGGTGGAAACCCAGAAGTAGGACGGACACTTTGGTGACCCCAAAATACCAGGTCTGACCTCGGAGAGGGCTCGGGGGGCAGTGCCAGAGCCACCCCAAGGGAGCTGGCACCCCACAACAGAAGGGCTGGGAGGGGAGGCAGCAAAGTGCTCTGCTCTGAAGGAATCACACTGAAATGGTACAAATCAAACAGCTTTTGCTCCCCAGCCAGAAGACACAAATTAGTGACTAGGCTTCGGATCTAATTCCAGGAGCTCTGAACCTGCAGCTTGGCAGAGATGAGGCTTTTAATTCTCTCATTAAAAGCCCTTCCAATTGAGTAGACATTAATTGTAGTTTTTCACAATGCTAAGCTCCAATCATATGACAACAAATCCTACGAGTCAGTTGGAGATATTTATACCAGGAGAGATATAAACCTGTTGTGCTTCAGACACTTCCACCAGCTGGAAAAGACTCTCCCTAAATGTGAATTTAAGGCAGAAGAGGTTCTCCTCCCCTGATCCAAGCCATGGGGAGTACCTGGCTGTCACCACTCACTGTCACCTACTCCAGCACACACACAGAGTGCTCTGCAGGCTGGGAAGTCTCTGGTACTTTTATAAAAAAAAATTAAATACAACACAGAGCATTGTACCAAATCTTCCACTGGATTGGTCTAACCTAGGGAAAAAAAAAAAAAAAAAGGCAAAATCTCAAACTCACCTTGATCATTTCTGCCACGTAACTCTCTGGTCCTGTGTATTCTGTGGAGTCTTTGACTTTCACTAAGACAATAAAGCACAAATAGTGCCACATGTTGTGCTCTTCCTTAATGTGCTCTTCAAAGGTGACTGTCTTGTTGTCAAACTTATCTCTCTCCAGACCTGTGAGGGGGACACAGGGAGAACCCTGAGTGTTTGCCAGCTGGGGGACCAGGAAAATCAGCTCGAGAACAAAAACTGATTTCAAAAGTCTGCTGCACTTCTGGAAGCCACAGTCACTCTGGAGAGGATACTGAATATCAGGATAAAATCTGACAAATATCCAGGAAGACGAGAAGGGAAAGGAGAAGGGAGAGGAGAAAGGAAAGGAGAAGGGAAAGGAGAAGAGATCAGACGAGAAAGCGAAGAGGAAAAAGGAGGAAGAGAAAGAGTAAAGTGTAATGAATACTGCTTATATTTATTATACATAACAGGAAAAAAAATTGGTTAAAAAAGGCAACAACCCTGTAGCGAGCAGTTTGTTGGATTTCATAACACATCTCCTATTTTTAGGCAAACTGATAGCAAAAGCCACGTTTGCTTTGCAGCAAACTTCCAAAGGTTATCCCGTCAGGCTGTGTGTTATGCAACATGGCAGGACCATGTCAGTCAACCACAGCACCTCCAACCCCACCCTCCTGGTGGCAAAAGCTTCCACAGGCAGCACTCTGCACCATTTGGAAAAAAAACCTCTCCTGTCCCAACAGGAAAAGTGTTCTTCGAGGCAGAGGAGAAGCAAGAGCTGAAGTCTTGAGGAAAAATGGGATCCTGAGCATTCCCCATCTGCTGCTGCTGCCAAGCTCCAGTGCACGTGGTGCCCAGGAACATGAACTGGCTGAGGAATGCCAGGAGGAACAGCCAGTAATTCAAAGCTTTTTTTTTTTTTTTTTTTCCTGTGAGTTGGACCTATCCCTGGCTCACCCAGAGTAACCCCCTTCTTGTGAAGTGTGTCTCCACACTTACCACAAATAAAGCAAGTGGTTTTCAAAATTTCTTCTTTCTTCTGTTTTTCGCTCCTTAAATCAGCAAAAGTGTCAATGATCACCCCGAAAATCAGGTTCAGGACGATAATGATGACCATGAAGAAGAACAACAGATCATAGATCACTCTAGCAGCAAAGAGAGGTTCCTGCAAGATACATTTCTGAATTATTAACAGCCCAATTAGGTACACACCTCACCCTTATTACCAGCCTGCCCCACACCCCTTTCCCTGAGATTCTCCTCTGCTGATGCTCTCCGAGGGGAGCTCTCAACTCAAAACATTAAACTAAAATGCAAAAAGAAAAGCCAAATTAGTCAGCTGCCAGTGTGGGATCTCTGCAGAGCTGCTCTTCCTGAGTCCAAGATTCTGGACTCCTCTCACTTTCACAAGAGAAAAAACTCTTCTCTCACACACTGAAATTTGTTCTCACCCCTCCCTGAAGCCCTTCCAAATTATATCCTTATATTAATCTGCAGTTTATCAACAAAGGATCAGTGTGGACCATAAAGTCTTTTACTGGAATTTAATACCATTAATTGCATTTAACAGCCATGTAAATGAACACTAAGCTGGACTTCTGAGTACACATTCCACATTTATTGCAGGCCTGAATACCCAAAATATCCAACCCCCATTTTCACAATCATCCTGCCAGTCAAGTGCCAAACTCACTATTAAGTAACTTTGAAAGCTAGGTTTTAGAAAAAAAACCTGAAATGTCAGGTAAAACAAAAAAGCACTGTCCCCAGTGTGGCTTTGGGAGTGACAGCCTGAGCCTCAGACCACAGGATCATCACAGAATTGTAGGATGGGTGGGAAGGACCTTAAATCCCACCCAGTGCCACCCCTGCCAGGGCAGGGACACCTCCCACTGTCCCAGGCTGTCCCCAGTGTCCAACCTGGCCTTGGGCACTGCCAGGGATCCAGGGGCAGCCACAGCTGCTCTGGGCACCCCGTGCCAGCCCTGCCCACCCTCCCAGGGAAGGATTTCTTCCTGAATGATGGACACCAACAGCTTAAGCAGCAGGCAGAGGGGGAGCCAGAGGGGTGCTACAGAAAATTCCTGTTGCTTAGCCAGGTCCTCACTCTGGTGGTGGCTCCAAACCACATCCATCCTTCCTCCTCCACATTCCCACCAACCCAGCCTGGTCCCTGTCCTCTCATCCCTCTCATGTGACACTGTTACCTCTCCCTCACTAACAAAAACTGGTGCCACTGGCATCCAGCAGCTACCACAGCATCTTCCTGTGCCACCTCACGCTCCTCCCTCGCTGATCTGCACCCAGCTCCTGAACTCCCAGCTCAGACTGTGGGCTCCCCTATTCCTCCTCTTCAGGGCCCCACTCTGGACAGCCCCCAAGCTGCCAAAGCCTGGGGAGAAGGCAGTGTGAGGTGGCTTGGTGCTCAGTGTCACCCCCAGAGATGCCACCACAGAGCCCCAGGAGGGGCCGTCCCTCTGAGCCGTGTCTGCAGCAGTGCACACACACTCTCCCCAGCACAGCAGATCCCAGCCCTGCTCGGTAGCACTCCTCCACCCCCAGCCAGGGGTAATTTACCTCTTTGGAAGGTTTCCTGAGCACATCACCTACTCCACCCCCGCTCCTGAGCCCGTGACTCAGTACAGTAACAATGCACATCAGCAGCGTCTCGCACGTATGCTCCTTGTTCTCTTCCTCCATCTCCTCAGTGATCAGCTCTGGGAACACAGCAAGCAAAGACACGTTTCACAGCCAAGATTAGCTCGAAATCCTCCTCTCCATTCTTTGCTGGGTACGCTCTCTCCCCCCTCAGACTGCCAGCCTGTCTTGCAGGTCCCTGTAGGTTCATTCCCCAAATAATCACAGAACAGTGTGGGCTGGGGGGACCCCTGCAGATCATCCATCCAAACTCCTGCCCAGGCAGGGCCACCTGGAGCAGTGACACAGGAACATGTCCAGGTGGGTTTGGGATGTCTCCAGAAAGGGAAACTCCATGGTTCCCTGAGCAGCTGTTCCAGGGCTCTGCTCCCTCCATGGAAAGAAGCTCCTCCTCATGTCGAGGCAAAATCTGTTTTAATTTATGGCTGCTGCTCCTTGTCCTGTCACTGGGAACCACTGGGAAGGGTCTGAAACCATTCTCTGACACCCCTTGGGGATATTGCATGGACTGATGGGATCCCCTCTCAGTTTTCCCTGGACTGAACAGACCCTAAACAGTCTCTCCCCATCAGCGAGATGCTCCAGACCCCACATCATCCCGTGGCCTCCCCTGGACCCTCTCCAGAGCCACCCTGGGAGCAGATCTTCCCCCTGCCCCCTCTCCCCACTGCCAGCTTTCTTTTGTGCCTGAGCTGCTGCCTGTGACTGGGTGAAATCTCTTCCCATCCCTGCTTGCCTGCACAGCTCAGATCACCAGATGCCTGTTTATACAGAATCCGAGCTTTTTGACAGCTCAGAGGACAAAGTGTTGCCTCTTCCACTCTCCCCTGGTGCCTGACAGATTGCACAGCCTTTGGGCTGCACTCAAAATGGCAACTTCCACTCAGAGCTTTCAAATGGCTAAAAGATCACTGCTTGTGGAAACAGCACTCTGCTAGAAAAGCAACACACTTTTTTTGACCTTCTCTTCGCTTGGCTCAAGGCTCCAACTTCACTGATTCACTTGCAGAGCTGCTGAAACCCATTCCCTAGCCTCAAACACTCCCCTGTACCCATTAAAAACCTCACGACTTTTCATTTCATCCCAAAAATGCTCCGGAGCAGATCCCACCTTCCCACAGCCTGGAAAGGCCCCAGTCCCTGTGCAGCCCTGAAATAACCAGCAAGATTCAGCAAAATATGGGGCACCACAAACATCCCTGACCACAGGAGAGCCTGGCACTATGTCAGTTGTTTGTGATACAAAAACACCCCTGAGTTTTCCATCCTGCAGCCAGAGCAAAGGAGCTGAGGGAAGCAGCTTTCCCTGCAGCAAGGCTGAGTTTTACTTCCTCAGAGAGGACCCCTGAGCAAAGCAGAGCCCTCTCCTCCTGTGAGCTGGGGCTGGTGGCCTTGTTGACCTTTGATGGCCATGCAAGAGCTGCCCTCCCCAGAGGAACTGGGAGGTTCTGTCTGCCCCTCCCAGCCAGCACAGTAAATCTCCCACGAGGAAATTACATTTTCTAGAAGTAAAACTGAAATATTTCAATACCCAGGTAATATCTCACTTTCTTGATCTCCAAACCCCCCAAACCTACCCTCGTCTACTTAATCCATCAGGCACTTCCTGCCATGATATTAAAGCAGTTCCTTAGTTTGAGACAGAACAATGCTGCCAATAAACCATATTTCACAGGGCATTATCCTCTGAGATCACATTTAATAGCCTCATGCTTTAAAATAATAAACTTTGCAAAGAGGCACACTGCATCTCTTCCTCCTCCAATTGATGCAGAAAATTAAAGAGTATGGCAGTGTTTTATGAAGTCTGGTTTAGTTCTAAGTTTCTCTGCTTTAGTCACTTCATGTAACAAATATTATTTATGCTGCTGGCCTAAATTAATCCTATTTCAAGTTCATCTCGTGACAGCTTTGTTCCCAAATTTATTGCATAGGATTTTCCAAAGGAATTATTTTAATTGAAGATGATTAACTAAAGAAAGGGTGGAAACTCAGGCTGTGAGTTGGGAATTGCAGAGGGGTACTTACGGTCGGAGGGAATGATGGAGGAGCAGTTCTCACTGCTGCCTGCCTTGCACACATCTGAGTAGAGGAACTCACCAGTCATGGTCTCACCTGGCTCTGTGCGATCTGAAACCACAAAATGCTGCATCAAAGGACCCCTTAACACCTTGCAAGGTGACTTCTCAGGTATTAGGGCTCCCCATCACACTCAGAGTGCCATCACAGGGCACTCAGAGCAGTACCTTACCCTGGAGTCTAGAAGAGCACAGTACTGACTCACACATTCCGTGGTTTTAAATTCAACCACAGAAGTGTTTTTTATTTCACAGAATCCCAGATTCACTGAGGTTGGAAAAGACCTCCAAGATTCTTCGTTTCGTGGCTGATGCCCACCTTATCCCCAGCCCAGAGCACTGAGTGCCACCTCCAGCCCTTCCTTGGGCACCCAAACCTCTCTGGGCAAGGCCTGAGCGCCCTTTCCATGAGGAAATTCCTGCTGCTGCCCAACCTGCCCACCCCTGGCCCAGCCTGAGGCCGCTCCCCTTGTCCTGTCCCTTCCCTGGGGAACAAGAGCCCAGCTGATCTCCCCAACGCTGGAATCAGCTGCTGCTACTGACCTGGCAGCAGGGTCTCGTTAGGGAGCTTGTCCACTTCCAGGATGAAGTCATCCTTGAAGAAGAGGTAGCCCACGATGGAGAACAGGTAGACCAGGATGAGGGCCAGCACGGCCGTCAGGATGATGGAGCGCCCGTTGCGCGTGACGCTCTTGATGACGTTGAGCAGCGTCTCCTCCCGGTACACCAGGTCAAAGAGCTGGGGACAGCCAACAACAGCACATGGAGCACCAGCACCACTGCTGGCACCGTGTCCTGGGCCATGCCCGGGGAGCAGCAGGAAGCCAGGCAGCTGTGCCCTCCTCTGCAGCAGCCTGGCCGGCAGCCCGTGCCCGCTGCGGGCAGGTGCTCCTGCCTCAGTGCTAGACACACAGCCAGCTGCCAGCACAGACTGCTAGCTGGTTTTTATAGGATTATCTACCCCCTCACAGCCTCCAAACAGCTCACTTCAAATTGCCATTTGCTATTCTCTTTAAATCTTCATTTATTGAGCATTTCGCTAAAGAAGCGGTATTTTTTCCCAAATCCTGTGGTTAGATTTCTCTCCTGATGTTTGCTTCATTTTTTCACTGGGTCTGGGACAGGCAGGTTGTGGCTATGCTGGTAGATCACAGGACAGGTATTTGTTAAACTGGACCTCCATGAACAACATGAGCAAATAACCAGCTCAGGTACCAGAGGATGTGGCAAACATCCACCAAAGGCACAAAAATTGCCTGTTCTGAATGGGATTTCTGCTTTGCTTCAAAAGTGACACATTTTCTCCACCAACACTAGATCCCCTCCTTCAGTGTTACTCTGGAAGCCTTGTGCTGTGCAAGGTGAATCCCATCCCAGACAGAAGGATCCCTGTCCACCCCATGGGGGCTGGAGCCTGGATACAGCCATGGAGACACTCCAAAGTTACCCAGCTGCTCAGAAAGCACAGACTCTGTGTTCTAGTCATTGATAATAACATAGCAAAGCATCACAGCCCATCCCCTTCTATCCCATGGGCAGAGACACCTCCCACTGTCCCAGGCTGCTCCCAGCCCCAGTGTCCAACCTGGCCTTGGGCACTGCCAGGGATCCAGGGGCAGCCACAGCTGCTCTGGGCACCCTGTGCTAGGGCCAGGGTAAGGATTTCTTCCTCGTATCTAATCTAAACCTCTCCTCTTTTGGTTTAAAACCATCCCCCCATGTCCTCTCCCTATCTGTCTGTGCAAGAAGTTACCCATCAGCAAAAGGGATGGGAGCAGAAGTCCTGCTGTCTCCCACAGCAACTTCTCCTAAAGAAAACCTCCAGTCTGTGGCTCTTCCCAGTGTCTGTTTAAGAGTTTCCCAGCAGAAAAGCAGGAATTTTCCTGGATATGCCCAAGATGGGCCTTCACAAACAGACCAGAAGATGTTCTGAGGGCCCAGCAAACACCCACCAAGAGGCTGTAAAAGAACTCGTGCACGAAGAGCCCCAGGGCACAGATGAGCAGGTACAGCAGGTGGTAGAGGAACTCCACATCCATGATCATGGCCTTGTATCCTCGTGTGAAGGTTCCGCAGTTGCCCACAAAACTCATCAGGAAAATGATTTTATTACAAACCTGAGGAAAGGGCAACCATAAATTAGTTACAGTATCAGGGAGAACAGTCTGTTTCTTCAAGCTGGAGGTAACTTGGCACCTCGCTGGGCAAACTCTTCCAATGCCTGACTGCTGCTTCCATGCAGGAATTCCTGCTGCTGCACACCCTGCCCCTCCCCTGGCCCAGCCTGGGGCCAATTCCCTCTCCTCCTGTCCCTGTGCCCTGGGAGCAGAGCCTGACCCCTCCAGCTGTCCCCTCCTGGCAGGAGCTGTGCAGAGCCACAAGGACCTCCCTGAGCCTCCTTTTCTCCAGGCTGAGCCTCCCCAGCTGCTCCCCTTCAGCCTCACAAGGCATCATTTAGTGAGCCTCGCACAACCCCGTAAATCCCGAGGCGGTTTGGGTGACTAACCATGTGCTTCAGGTCACAGAGACTCCTCCCAGTGTCTGTCTGAGCCCTTCCTACACTGAGCAAAACCTCAGAGCTGTGTCTGCAGCCCGGGGAACCAGGAGCAAATGAACACCACAGAGCTTGTGCAAGGAACAGCCCAAGGGAGGGAACCACCCCTCCCACCTGCCCCACCACCACATCCCAGGCTATTTCTGCTCCGCATCTTCACACACAGGTGAGGAACCCTTAGGTAAGAGGCAGGAGAAGGTCAGAGAAGGGGCCCTTACGTTGAAGGCTCCCAGGAGGAAGAGGGTGGGCTGCAGCCCCACGGAGAAGATGAGGCGCAGGATGGTGGAGGCGATCAGGGCGCGGATGCCGTGGGGCTTGGGCAGCGCGATGACGATGGCCAGCGAGATGAGCATGGCTGTCCACAGCAAGCCAGACAAGTGGGGCTCCAGCGTGCCTGGCAAAGGGAAAACAAACCCAGTCCTGCATGGGCAAACCTAGCAGAGCACTGCTGCTTGTTGTGTCTTTGGTGGAGCATCACCCAGCCGTGGGTTTGGTGTCTTCTCCTGTGCTCGGCAGACGCAGCTTTGTCCTGCTCGGACTCAGGTGTTTTTTAATTCTCATCCAAAGCACAGTCTCACACCAGTTGGCTGGTGACTTCCAGCCAACAAGGTAGAAAATGGCTCTCTCTCTATCTCTTTCCAAGGTCTTTTTAAGTGCTAATTGCCCAATAACGAGGTGACACCTATATTATTTATACTTTTAACCCAATAACTGACCACAATGCAGGCCTTTTCACCCAGTTACAAAGAAACACCCAAACCCATGAAGAAGGTGAAAGAAGAACGATTAAGCCTATGCCCTAAATCCTCCATATTTCTTTATATATATTACTATAGTCTAAAGCCTTAAATTCTAATTTTCCAGGGTTCCATCAGCCGGCCCCAGGGATGTTCAGCCACCCCTGACTGCACAGCAGCAACATCTGAGCCCAAAGCCTTCAGCAGGTTTGAATCACAAACTTGTTACTAAACCATTAGGCCAATGAGAAGTACTAGAGGATCTTCATTTTGGTGCTCAGTGCTTGTACACCTGAGTGCTGAGGGCCCTTTGCAGACGTGCTGTGCAGAGGCAGTGCCTGGGCAGGTGAGGACACTCCCAGAGCCTCCTGATGTGCTCTTGGTCAGACCCTCGTACCCTGTTTTGGCATCTCTTGCTATTTCTGGGTCTATTTAGACTGTCCCATGAGACTGGCTGCTTACACAACACTGAGCCTGTGTAGCTAAAAATACACTTCCCTGAAAGAGCCATAAAAGAGATTCAGCCCAAAACACCATTTACCCCAGGTTAATGCAGAATGTGAGACACCCCTTTCTCAGAGCTAAACTAAAAAAATCTTTGTCTTCAAGCAACTGGTTCCTCAACAGACAAAAAGCAAGATCCCCCAAATTTCACAGCCCTTCTGCAAGCACATCCTCAGAACTTGTGTCTGACTGGCAAGATCCTCACTCAAGAGTTTTTTCCCCCTGCTCCCAAATTCAGGCAGCTTAGGAGATACTGCTCTCATCTGACTACCACGAGCAGCCATTTAATCTTGTTCCAAATCACTGCAGATTAATAAAGACAGCAGAGGATGGATGGAAATTAAAAGTTAATAAGCGTGAAGTTGAACAGCTGTTTTTGGCTGCCTGGGGGGAGTTTGGGCTCCTGGAGCTGTCACACAGCACAAGGTGCAGAGCTGGGAATGGAGTCACTGAGTGAAGAGGGGACAGAGGAAATGTGCAGCAGCTTATTTAGGAATGACTTTTCTAAAATCTAAATAAGATTTATTTGGAATATATTGGTTTTCAGGAGTTCAGCAAGTCCCAGCAGGCCTGAAGAAACACCTGGAGTGAGTGAAGCCCTCAGGTGTTGCCTGGAACACCCACCTGGGCCTGGACCAGAGCCCCAGGGTGTCCAGCAGCACGAGGAGGGCAGTGCCAGCACCTCATGGGACCCAGCTGTGTCACCTCAGGGCAGAGCAGGGCTTGGGCCACAGGCTCCCCTCTCCTTCCCAGGGACACAGAGAGGCTGGGAGCAGCATCCTTGTCCCAGCACACAGAGCTCAGGGTGGTCACTCATCAACTTCTGCAGCCAACCTGGCCCCAAAGCCTGGCTGGGAGTCCCTACACAACCACAGGCAGCAGGAACATGCAACCAGCAGGAAGGTCTCCCTGCCTCTGGAATTCTCACCATTCCAGCACCCAAATTCCAGGCATCCAGTTTTGTTTCTGCTCCTCAAGTCAGAAGTTTTACAGCTTCTGCTACTGTCAGATGCTCATCAGCTGCTCAGTTCACCGTGTCTGAGCAATTCAAGACACTGACAACTTCCCCCAAACAGTCTGTTTGGAAGAGTCTTTTTTTTTTTTAAGCTAAATATAAGATACACATGTATTTATTTATTTTACTTTTTGGATTCTAACCAGGAGAGGAAGAGGTTTTATCAAAACGTTACCTGATAAATAAAGAATTTCAAACATGTAGGGTAGGGCATCTTCAAAATACCAAACAACCCCCCCCCCCCACAGTCTTGCAAGTTTGTAATCTCAGGGAACTCATTTAACCAGCAGCTTTCCAGGCAGCCATAAATTCAGTGCTTTTAACTTGGGATCCTTGCAACTAGAGACAGAAATTCAGTTGCTCTTTGGGCTTGCTAGAACCTTCCAGCCAGGATCTGGGCTGTCCCCACTCTGCTGACCCTGGGTGTGACATGGAACAACAGCAGCTGCAGCCAGAGCCTGGTGCTCCTGATGGCAGAAGGTAAAACTGTTCTCCTCCCCTTCTCAGGAACGCTGGAATTTGGTCTAAAACATCCCCCTGACAAGCTTCTCCAGGGTGCAAACCCCTTACACACAAGGAAAAAGTTCCTACCTAGACACTCACATCACCCTGCAAGTGATGCAGTGACACTCCTGAGAACATCCCTGCAGATCTCCCAGCTGCTGCTGCCAGGGCTCCAGCCCTGCCCTGCCCTGGGGACAGGCTGGATCCAAGGCTGGCTCTGCTCAGTGCTCACTCTGAGAGCCACCAGCCCCACACAACCCTGGCTGGGAGCAGAGCAGCTTCCATGGAGCTGTCACTGTGCTGTCTGGGTGTTATCATCCCAGAATCTGTGGCAGGAATTCCCCTGTGGGGATGCTCATTCCCCATCCTGGGAATGGGCTCTTCTCCCCAGTCCTCCACAGATTCCTACTGGCCACTTCTCCCCCCTGCCAGGGCAGGATAATGTCAACCCACCCCCCAGCACTCAGAGGCCTCCAGGAGCATCAGGAATAATGCCAGGAATAAACTGCAAGCTCAAGGAAAGCAGCACATTCACCATTTCGCTTATTTTTAGCTCAACCCTTAATTACAGGACTTTAAAACAAAGTAGAGCAGTCAGGCAATTAAAGGTGGATGTTTGTCTTGGGTAATTTTTTTCCCCTAGGAAAAAGCATGGCTTTATATTTTCCTTAAAAATGCCTCAAGAAAGAGTAAGAGAACAGCACGATTTAAAACAATGCAATTTAAAAAGCCAAACTCTGTTCTCCTACCCCCACTGATGCAAAGAGCAGTGCACAAACACGAGTGGGGACAGCACAATTTGGCTCATGACACCTTATTTCTTCACGTGTTTCTTTTTAGGTTAAATATCAGTACCTCCTCGAATTCCTTTGAAAGGGTAGAAAAATGCCACCAGCAGGTTCATGAGGACAGCCAGGTTAAAGGAAATGCTGCTCCAGAAGGACATGTTCCGAGCACACCAGTACAGGAAAGGCTGAGCTGAAAAAGAGAAAATGATTTCTTTTTCATGGAGGGTTTAGTAAAGGCAAGAGGTCTCTATTTAAAAAAAAAAAACAGAATAAAAAAAATCACCACCGAAACAGATTTGTTTTCAGTTTGCCCAAAAGCACAGCATCAAAAGTAATAATATTCATGGCTTATTCTGTTTAATTACCCTTCATCTTGGGGGCCCTTCAGGTTTCCTAGATGGTGTTTTAAGGCAAAGGATCCCTGTTTCAAACGTGGTTTAGCAGCAGCAAGAGAACAAGCTGAGAAACTGCAGAGATCAAGCACTTGAGGCTTCCCCTAATAACACCCTTTGTACTCAGGGTCACACCAAGAACACTCTGGAGGAGGAAAATGAGCATCCATCCAGCCCCATCCCTCTGTGCTCTGCTGCTGCCAGCAGCTCACCTGCACCAGGCAGTGCCACCTGCAAATTCATTTTCTGCTGAGAACAGCCCCAAACAGCCCCAGAATAACCAGGGGGTGAAGCTCCCTGGCCTTCCCTCTGCCCCGGGGGCAAAGGCCTCAGCACATCTGCACAGAGCTCAATGTACACTCCAACAGCACATTTAAATCCTTCATGTTACACTGAAATACTTCTCCAAGAGACTCCTGATTTTAATAATCCCTGCAGCCAGAACCAAGAGGCAGAAGGCAGAAGGATTCCTTTGCTGAAGTGGTTGTGAACCCAAAGTTGACAAGGAAGCCAAGAAGCTGCCTTGCAATAATTCCTTCTGCATCCAGGCAAATCCCCCTGATTTCAGCTCCTGCAGGCTTACTGCACAGCAAATTGTGTCCTCCTGAAATCTAGAGTAGTGAAAAAAACCCATTAAAAATGCTCTCAAAGAAGGGAAAGGACTGTTTTGCCCTGGTGGAAGGAGGCAGCGTGTTTAGACATCAGAGAGCAAAGAAAAAACTCTTGAGTAAAATTTAGGAACAAGCTGAAAATGCAGACTTTGGGTTGAAAGGTAATTTATTACATGCAGCAGTTCTGAGCCTTGCAGTAGCCACCACCTCTCTCCAGCAAATCCTCTCCTCTAACACCTCCAGATAACAAAGGGGTGAAGAACTCCACAATATCTCAATGTTCTCAATTTCCTTTTAACGGGAAGAATTTGTAACCAGGTTTAATTAATTTATATGAAATTATATAGGGGTGATTATAAAGGTCTAGGTTTAAATTTACACCTTCCTTTGGGGAAGGACACTGACTCTGTGTAGTGCTTCTGCCTGGCTTTAGCAGCTCATTTCCATTCTTAATTAACAATTAAGAGGCTTCTGGTGCTCAGAGGATGGGCCAGCTGAAGGGAGAGGGACATGGGTCTTTATTTTAGAAGTCTTTTTGAAGGTTGATAAACTCTAACTGGCATCACATGAGCACACACAGCAGTGCCAGAGGTCACAGCTCCAACACAAACTCTGCTGAAAATGTGAGAAACAACTGTATGAATGCAAAACATCACACAGGGGCCAGACAAGACCTAGGTATTAGAGACAGAATAAATGATCCTCATTTTTTAAAGGGAAAAAATAACAGCCTCCACTCCTGCAAGTGGATCTTGGCTAATTGGTGGTCTGTTATTAATGATGGATGCCTTCACAGCTTGCTTGGAGACAGCCTCAAAGACAAAGTGACTCAAACAACAAAACCTAACAGAATATATGGATGCTGCTGAAGTTGCCATTTGTTTAGGATGTCACGCTCCCAGATTTCTTGCAGAGCTCTCAGATTTTTGGAAGCAGTCCCACATCTGCTCCAAGAGGGGGTTCCAGAGCAGCCCTGCTGGTCAGGGCTCAGCACTGCCCACTGAGCCTCAGCTGCAGCATTCAGCCTTCAGCAGAACAAGAACACCAAGCAAACGAGCTAGAAGGTTTACTGGGGGAACGTGGTGGCACTGTGTGAATTAAAATATCATTTTAAGGGATTTCCCAGCTGCCAGTGGGACCCTCAGAGGGAAAATCAGTGCTTGAAAACACCTGCCTTCAGACATTTGAGCATCATAGGGATGGAGGGGACTTGTTAACCTCTCAGGCAGCCTACTTGCCAAAAAGGGATGAATTCTACTCTACCATTGCTGAGAAACCCATCTTTAACTTGTTCTTTAACATCTCCATTCCTAGAGATGCCCTAAACCCACAGAATCTTTAGGGTTGGAAAAGACTTTTACAATCACCAAGTCTAACCCTGCTGCATTCCCCAGCCTTACCCACCACTGCACCCATCACAGGCCACTGCTCTCTTCAGCTGGGTCCTCCCCCTGCCTCCCCCTCATTTCAGCTACTCCTCCACACATTTGTTCCTTCCTGCTGGATCTCAAAAAGGACAACCCGTGCTGCCCTGGATCCCCACCAGAGGGTCCCTACTGCTCCAGCACTCAACCTGCCCTCATCCCAGCATCCTGCCACCCTGCAGAGGAGCAGCCCTTGCACACAATTATCGAGGTTGCTGCCACACTGGGGGAACCATCTGCTGCTGCTCGGCCAAGGTTTCAAATCCCCAAAGGCCGACCTCGGCGCTCCGCCCCAGGCGGAGCAGCACGGACCCACCTCGCAGCTTCTTCTGCCAGTTCATCTCGTTGAAGAGGTCCTCAGACTTGAGGAAGAAGTCGTTGATCTTGCTGCCCTGCTCGTCCCTCTCCGTGGTGTAGTAGATGCGCAGCTTGGACTCCTTGGTGAGGAACTCGCAGATGCTGGGCACGGGGAACACGATCTGCTCCATGGTGCGGTCCGACCTGACAATCTGCACGGCAGCCTCGTCAGTCCCTCCCAGCTTCTCAGTGCTTTCACTCCTTGGGCTTCTGCCTCTTTTGCTCCCCCTTTCAAACCAGCTACATGCAGACACATTTTCAAGGAATGGCAGCTCGGCGCAGATTTGATTTAATTTACCTTTCAGAGCAGGTCTACGTTTAGCTCCAGAACTGTAATTGCTATGCTGTGGTCTTATTCTGGCCTTAGTTGGGATTTCCAAGGGGCCCAGAGAATCCTGCACCAGGGATTTCTAAGGGACCCAGAGAATCCTGCACCAAAGCTGGGATGGAAGTCAGAGCAATGTGGTGGCCCAATTCAAGAGTGTTGGCAAATCTGAGCCACGGGCAAGTACAAGGAGTAACAGTTCTATCTGTATTGCTTATTAGAGAGTTTTGTGAAGTCATAGAACCATGGACTGGTTTGGGTTGGAAGGACCTTAAAGTCCATCCAGTGCCACCCCTGCCACGAGCAGGGACACCTTCCACTGTCCCAGGCTGCTCCCAGCAGGCCAGGGACACTTCCAGGGACGGGGCAGCCACAGCATTTCCAGGAAATCTCCGTATTTGTGAACATTTTACTTTCATGAAGCTCTTAGATGGCACACGAGGCCAAACTGTCATTTGAATCCAGAAAGAGTGGCAAAAGCTATCACAAACTTTCTGGATTCAGCAACAGCACCGGCCAAAATGTAACAGAAGCGAAGCCACACTTCCTCCTGCCAAGAGAGCTCTGCTCAGCTCCATCCCCGAGCCCACACATGACAGCTCAGGAATAGCTCCCCCCGCCACTGCCAGGGAATTAAATAAATAACTCCCAGTCTCTGTGCTCTGCAGCAGAGACAACAGTCCACAGGCAGGCAGGCAAGCAGAGCCGTGGCAGCAGCATGAATAATGCTCTGGGGCTGCCCTCCCTGCTGCTCCCCCAGCAGCTGGGCCCCTGGGGGTTCCCCTACCTCGATCTGGGCCGTGTGCTTGGCGTAGAACTCCAGCGCCTCGTCCCCCTCGATCTGACCCCCCGGCTTCAGCATGTTCTGCAGCTCTTTGTTGTGACGAGCCAACTAAAATAAAGGAATGCACAGGGAGTGGGAGACACCAGATGTCTCTCTGCGATATTAAATTTCTGATTTTTGGCATAAAAAAAGAAATAGTACGCAGTCAGCTGCTAGGAAAGGGCAAAGTTGACAGAAGGCTTGTTCTGTTCCAACCAGACACCCTGCAGCTCTATTTTGGGAGCAAGTCAGAATGATTCAAATATGTATTTCTTTAATGCCAGTGTTGTACTCCTCTTTTCCCCATCCTCTCCCACCCTTTGCCTGGAATCTTTCCGATCACACAGAAATTCACATTCTCTGTCCTTCTCCACCACCCTAAACCAAAGGTGTGCTCATCACCCAAGGATCCAGGCAGGGAGAAAAAGAAAATCTGCATCAGCTGAGCAGCAGATGTACAGAGCACTGCTCCAAAGATGCTGCTGGATGCTCCAAATTCATCCTGCAGCACAGTGAGGGTCTGTCTGCTCAGATGCTGGAGGAACAAGAAGTCTCCAATGCAGTGAGAGATGTAGCACCAATACATTAAGTAGGTTTAGATATGTTTTTCTCCCCTTTGGTTTTTCACCTTACAAACACACATTGTATCAACACAATGGCTCTGCTTGGCTCCAGCAGAGAGGGAATGTGGCAAGGACCGAGATTTCTGATTACCCTTTAATTGATCTGTGAGCAGAATTTCTTTGGGAGTATAAAGTAACCTTTGATACAGCTGAAAAATAATACACTGCTGCTCAGTGCTGCCAAGAATTGAGCCACGTGTCCTCAGGAGCTCGAGTCCAGAGCCTGCCTGCTTCCCACTACAAAAGAAAATTCCCCAAATTTTCTCACATTATACTATTTTTGTTTCTGATTAAAATTCGGATTTGCTCTGATAACAAGGGAACGTGCAGTGAGTCAGTCTCAGAGATGAGCCACGAAAACAGTTCCAGGGAAAAGCAGACTCTGGCTTCTCCCAGTTTGTGACTCGTGGTGAAGCTCTACCTGATGAGCCAAGATATAAATGTTGTGTCCCACGTTCCTCGGAGACGCCGCGACATCTTCCCCGTTCTCCCCATCCTCAAACTCCACTTCTCCCTGCAGATAAGCCTTCTTGATCACTTCCACCTGGAGAAGGAGACAGAGGCAAGGAGAGGAGGCTCAGGCACGGGGTGCAAGCTGCTGAGGGCAGCACACCCTGGGCACTCCTAGGGGCGGGAACGGGAGCGGAGCAGGGACATTCAACGGGAGGTCAGTGGCTTTCTCAACAGCCAGGATAAGCTGAACTCAGCTTCAGCCCAGCTCACTGGCACAACAAACTGAACCTCACGTTCCCCTGGAGCTGATGGATTCCAGGCCACCCTCTCTGCACCTGTGTCATGTTGTGACCCCAGCTCCAAGGCAGCCCTAAGCACCGGGACAAGCCAATGGTGCTTCGGATCTCCTGCTTGTGTTTTCATCAGGTCATACATTAACCAGCCCCAAAATCCTGCTATGGCTTACTGGACAGCTCCTGGGGCTCAAGGAATTGTCACTTCTCTGTCTCCTCTGCAAATGAACAGTCAGGAGTTGGGGAGTGATCCTGGCACTCACCAGCTCCTTGGGCCTCATGTTGTAGAGGATCCTCTCAGCGTTCTCGCTGTCGTGCCTGCTCTCCATGATGGCCAAGAGCAGCTTGGAAGCGTTGTTCTGAGGGAGGGAAAGGCAATGGAATCACTGCCAGGAGCCAAAACGTGAGGGTACCCATCTTGAGTGGCACCACTCTGCTGCCAGAAGGGCTTCAGGGACACGAGTCCCACAGGCAGCCACTCCAGGGCTCTCACAGCCTCACCTCACCAAGCCCTCCCTCTCCTCTAACTGCTGGCCTATACAACTTAACAGGACTTTTTAGCAGTTTTATTCCCCAAATCTTACTTATTGAGAGACATCAAATTAACCCCAGCCAAGGTTTAAATTTCTAAAAATGCTGCTGGTTTCATGCTCGTGTTGTTTTGTTTTGGTTTAAAGATACTGCAGCATCACCACAAGCTCTGAGCTCCCAAATGGTGCAGCTCAGCTCTACTGAAGATGCTGCTGATTAAATCAAGGGACAGCCAGGGCTGAAGACAGACGTGCTTTGCTGCTTTTAACTGAAATCACTCTGCAGTCTGCTCACGCCAAGGAACACGGGGAGGAAATGGGAAACTACCACAAGGCACCAGACTACTTTAATACGAACAATTAAGATTAAAATCCATCATGCCTGACAATAAAACCCAATAAAAGTATTTAATTTTGAAGTATAATGCTAATCGAGTCTAAAAGCATTTTTTATTTACAATAATAAAAAACCCACATTACCCATAATAATGGTGTGAGTCGGCAACGGAAAACAAGGAGACGCTGCAGTGTCAGTCAGGGCAATAAGTCAGAAAGGAAACATTTCTCAAGCACAGGCTGAAGCAAGAGTGCTCTGGGACTGCTCTTGCTAGAGGGGAACCTGCTCCTGTGTTTTTGTGTTTTGAAACCAGCACCAGGGCTAATTATCTCAGCATTAATATGGACAGCCCTAAAGAACTGCTGACGATTTAATGTCAGCCGATCAAAAAAACACCAATAAAAGGTCAGGAAAGTTGTTGCAACACGAGAAATTTCACTTCATTGCCCACGTGAAAGCTCAGCAACCACAGAACAGTTTTCGTCAGCTTTAGATTTTTTTTTTTACAGGAAGTAATTTCGGGATTCCTCGGCACATTCTGAGTGCCTGCATCCCCCACCTGAGAACTGGTGGTTCCACGTTGTCATTTAAAAGATGAAATACCTGTGACAAACAACCTTGGGGCACGGCCTGCAGCTCACTGATGTATATAATTTTTGGGCACTTATAAATATTGAGATATAACAAACACCCACATAATTCCAACAATGAGCTTATGTTTTATCCCAGAATGCACAGAGCATTCACTTGCCTTCAGCTCCAGCACGAGGTCCATCCTCTTCTTTCCCAGAGGGTTGATGTCATTGAGGATTAATGCTGTGATGATGTCGATGCCGTTGGACTCGTGAGTAGCAATGCAGTTCTGTCCAAAGAAAAGTCATCAGGCTTCACTAATTGCCTGCACTACAAACACAGCCCGGGCTGGTGACCCTGCCAGAGCAGCAGAGCCCCCTCTGTCATCACCTATCCGAGATGGATAACTGCACAGAGAGCTCCAGGCAGCACAACAACAAAAGATTAAGGCGTTCTGTTCTGAGCTTTTCCTCTCCTCAGCCGTGGTCCTGCTGGAGCCCCCGGCCTCAGGAAGCACGAGGAACCACAGCTGATAAATGAAGCATTTCCATGCCAAAGTGTGCAGGCTGGAGGAACACTGTTTGACTGAGATTAGGGAGAGTTTTCTTTATTACAAACGTGCCAATCAACATCTACTTCAGTGCTGCCTACACAAAGAAGGGCAATTTCCGTAACCTTCTGCCCAGCCCTCAGCCCTGCTTTTGGAATGGTCTCTAACTAAAATGTGCAAATAGCAGCTTGCTGGCTTCAAAATCCAGACACAGCCCTGGCTCTGTCGTTGAACTCCACACCTAGAACACCCAAAGGGTTTTATCCACCTGATGCAGAGAGAAGAGGGACACTGACAACTCTCCCAGGCATGCACAGTTCTCTCATGGATCCTCTTGCAGAGACAGGAGCAACAGAAAATTCACATTCCAGCCTTTCAGGACAACATGAAGGTTCAATTAATAAGGAAATGGAGAGAATAAACAGAAACTGGCACAGGTTACCCAGAGAAGCTGGGGCTGCCCCTGGATCCCTGGCAGTGCCCAAGGCCAGGCTGGACATTGAGGCTTGGAGCAAATCTGGGATAGTGGAAGATGTTCCTGCCATGGCAGGGGTGGCACTGGATGATATTTAAAGCCCCTTCTGACCCAAACCACTCTGGGATTATATGAAGTACAGAAATTCCCCACTCTCCCTGTCCAGTCTAATGAGACAGATCTTAGCAAAGCAGAAATACTTCTATTGCTTTGAGTGCTTCAACCCCTCAGAGAAAAAGTGCTTCAATCCCTGAGAAAGACAAGTTGATTATGAGGAGTTAAAAAAGGAAAAAAATCCTCCAACTTGTGGGGCAAGTGAAGTGGGCAGGGTTATAAGACAACAGCAGCCTAGCAGAGCTGGGGCCGAGGGAGAAAGGGGGATGCATTTCACAGCTCTGGATTCATTACCTGGTTCTCATGGCAGGGCCCCTGACAGTACTCAGTCAAACTTTCCAGCGTCTGGTTGATCAGTGCCACGTTCTTCTCATTTATATACAGACCCAGAAGGCCAAGTCCCCCAGTTGTGCTGCCACAGATGCAGTCCAGGAACTGCAGTGTCTCACACACCAGGTTGTAGTTTGTCTTGTTGTTCTGGCAGCGTAGGAAGTTCTGTGAGAAAAGCATCAAAGACATGAGGGAGGGGAAAAAAAAAATCATAAAAAATGCTGTTTGGCTGATAGTATTTATTAAGTTCATCCATGCCCAGTTCCACTGCATGGTGGATTGCTCTGGTTCACTGTACAAGCAGTTTAAGCCTCTTTCCAGGGCTTATTTGCTCTCCTGAGCAGCTTGCTGGCTTCACCTTGTACAGCAATAACCAGAGTGCATCCCATCAACAGAGAGATCCATTAGAGCCTGACACACCCAGCACAGAACAGGCACTCTGGGAAGCTCTCTGGAGCCTGGAAGCTTCACTCCACCTGCTGCACCTCCCTGCCAAGCATCACTCAGGGCTCCCTCCTCCTCCCAGACCTCTCTCCAAGGTGGAAGCAGCGATTCCTTCCCTGGCTGGGGCCTCACAGCAGCTCCACCTGCACAAGAGGGACCTGAGTGCACACCTTGAAGGAAAGTGCCTTAAAATGGAATTCTCCCCACTGCATTTCTTTCCACGTAATTATTGTGATTCCTGCTTGAAGCTGCTGATTAGGAGCAGCTCCTCTAATGAAAAGCCAGATTTGCCACCGTGGATTTAAGCTTTTCTGCTCTCCTATATTCCAAATGAAAAAAAAAAAAAAAGCACCAAACCCACCCAAAACTGAAGGACAACTAATGAAAACCAATTTCCCAGTGACTCAGATGCTGTTTGTCAGTGCATTCCCAGCAGTGTTGCAAAGATTAGCAGCCACTACCACTTGCTTTTCCTTGAAGTTTCAGCAGGAAAACTCTTATTTAGCTTAATTCTAGCAGGTAACAGCAATTCCAAGGTGAAAAAGCCCTGGGAGGAACAGGAGCAACGGGAGTCTGGAAGCAGCAGGGTCTTTCCTGTCAGCCCAGAGAGCAGCACTGGTCCCTGGCTGTCTCTGCTTGAGTCAGACTAATGAGTCTTTTAAGGCAAACAGAGAGAGAAATTGCAGATTCAATGGAAGGCAAAGCTAAAAAAGGAAAACGCTGTCTATGAATGCAGACTAAAGGTGACAGTGATTCAGCACATTTCAGCTGATTGCTCATTTAGTATCCTGACTTCTGATTAACTTGTCAGAATGTAAAAAAGGTTGATTCTACAGAAATGGGAGCTCGTGCCTTCCCTCCAGGAAAAAAAAACAAAACACCAAAATGAAAGTGTAATACCCCCATGTGAGGAAGTAAAATGTTCCCTGGCTGCAGCACAGCATTTGTTCTGGTTACAGCTAAGCTTGTACCTGAGCTGCTTGATCTACAGTCAGTAAGGAGAGAAGAGGAATGAGGCACAAGAGGCAGGAGAACATTGTTAGGCTAAAGGAAGGGGAAAGAAAAAATTGTAGAAAACAAACCCCTGCTGCACTGTGAGAAAGTGCCCCAGGGAGTGTCTGCTGCTGTCTCAGCCAGGACAGAGTGAACTCTTCATCCTCAGGCACAGGCTACAGAGTGGCAACACAGCTCTCCAGTGCTGAGTGTGCCACCCCACTGCTCTCCGTGGGAATGACCCCGAGCTGTGACAGACCCTGCATCAGCAGCCACAGGCAGACTCAGCTGGAACACGTGGGAACTGTGCATCCACCCTTTCATCCCTTGATTCCCCTTCAGTCCTTGCATGCATTTGGAGAAGGTACTGCAGCCCCTGCAGCCCACGTGGGGCTGCATCCACATGGAGCAAACTGGGAAGGGCTGACTGATGCAGAGGGCACAGCACTGCAGCTGCCTGAGCATCCCAGAGACCTCCTCCTCCTCCTCCTCCTCTGAAGCACAGCAGCTCCTCCAGCATGACCTGCACTTCCCTGTGTTTGCACATCAGCTCCCACAGCTGCCTGGAAAGGCTCAGAGTGCCCAGCTCACACCTGCACCAGGCAGGTGATCCCAACTCACTCCTCACTCCTCACTCAAACCAAGAGTGCAGTTCTGGGACACACACACAGCTTCCTGGAAAATCCT
Organism: Rhadina sibilatrix; assembly: GCA_013400275.1. NCBI lineage: Eukaryota > Metazoa > Chordata > Aves > Passeriformes > Phylloscopidae > Rhadina > Rhadina sibilatrix. Next base: position 105,093 of record VWYO01006591.1, read on the forward strand.
TCCCTGATCCTTTAGGCAGCACTGGCACCAATGCAGGGAACACAGCTACATGTATCAGCTGCAGACACCAAGACTTTGGAGGATCAGACACTTCTGCCTTCCCCTTGGGGCTGAGGGAGAAGGACAAACCTCGAGGCAGGCAGCAAGAGGATTGCACCGGAAAAATTGTTCTACCTTTTATTTTTTTGGTCAAAGAAAAAAAAAAAAAAGAAAAAATAGATCCCTTTTTCTCTCAGAGCTGACTACAGCTACCTGCTGTTTGGGAAATCTAATTGTTCAGGACGGGGAAGAGCTCAGGCCAAGTTTCTGCACTGGCTGGAGTTCAAGTGTGCTCCTATAGCTGCGGGTGCCTCGCCAAAGGCAGCAGCGGATCCTGTGCGTGCGGTTTGGAATTGTGCCACGGACCCGACAGCGCCAGCGGCAGGAAAATCCTCTGACAAAACACACATCAAAGGCCTCCTTTTCTTTAAAATGAGAGAAAGGCTGATGTGCATAACCTGGGCACTCAAGAGATGCTCCCAGAACGCTTCCATGCAGCTGTGACTCCACGTGCTGCCGGGGCATTCCCGCTCAGAGGAAGCGATTTGGCAGCTCTGCAGAGCTCCAAGGGTCCCACGCTCCTGCCGGCCAGGGAACAATGGGCAATCAAGGCAATTACCGCTCTTTATGAGGGCATTTAGCACATTGTACAGCTCCCCGATCTCAACCAGGCAGCAGCGGCTGCGCTGAACAAAAATCATCTGAATTGCAGCCCCTCTGTAAGGGGGAACCTGCTCTGGGCTCCCTGGAATTCTACAAACAAGGGCAGCACAGGACACCGAGGCTGCCAGGACCTTTGGACACTGCCAACTCCAAGCCCTGTCACGAGGCAGCTGGAGCAGAGCCTGGCCCGTTCTCTCCACATCCCCCATCAGGTGTTTGCACACATGGTGAGAGACCCTGAGCCTTCTCCTCTGCAGCCTGACCTCTCCCAGCTCTCCTTCCCCATCAGATGCTCCAGTCCCACAGTCATCCCAGAGACTGCCTGGACTTGGGAACCCTGGGCTGGAGCCAGAATTCCACATGGAGCCTGGGACACCCAGCTTGTTTCGATGTTTCCCACCCCAACTCTCCACCAAGGGTAAGACTCCCTTGCTCCAGACCTCACCAGGTCTTGAGGATGTTGTAGGGCTGGTGAAGGTCAACCCTTCTCATAAGGGGCAACGTGAAGGTGGCACTGAGCTCCCTGACCTTCTCCATGTCCTCTGTCCCCAGGGGCTGTGCCCATTCCACAGCAAACCCTCCTCTGCCTATCCTCCCTGTGTGATTACAACCAAAAAACGCTTCTCATTGCCCTTCATGTCCCTCAACAGATTCACCTCCAGCTGAGGCTTTCCTGACACCCTCACCATGTGTTCAACTCCAGGCACATGAACACATCCAAGAAAATCCAGGAGAACCTGGGTAAGTTAAGCTTCAGAGCTGCTGGAACCAAAGCCCCAATGTCCTCTTCGTTTTCCTACGTGATTTTTCTTTCTTTCCCACCCCTCTCAAAAGCAAATCAGTAACTTCACAGCACAACACTTGCTTGCTTCCAACATATACTTTTTAAAAGCCACACGAAGTGCTGACCCCACCACCTTTTGTGTACCTTTCAAAGACCACTGGATAACTGAATTTGCTCATATCAGCCCAGCAAGGTATAAGTACTCTTTTTTTTTTGTTTTGTTTTGGATTAACGTCAAGACACCAGAGAATAATTGGTCCCCTAATCCATTTAAAAAGGCCTGGGATTAGGGATAATGGTGTGGCAAGCAGTGAATGCACAAGGCACCCCGAGCACAGCTGCCCGGAACCAGAACCAGGCGGTACCTGCAGATCCCGGTTGTGGTTTTCACAGAGCAGCTGCAGGAAGCGCAGGATGGGCTGCATGATGGAGATGACAGCGCTCATCTCCAGCTCATCTTTGCTCTTGTCTGCTGCAGCCTGGGCTCCCTCTCCTGCTGAGTAGTGCTCCTCGGGGTCGGCCTCTCTCCGGTAGGTGTTGTACGCCTTCCGCGTGGCCGCCGACGCCTCCAGCAGCTGGTCCCGCACCTCCTCGGTGATCTGGGTCATGGGCTCCCTCACTGCAACACACAGCAGGACACACCTTCCTTAGGGAGGCTGGATAAAGAGGGCCAGGAAATCTGTCCACACGTTCCCCTGGCAGCTTCACCCGCAGGCCCAGCTGTGGAGCAGCAGCTCTTTGGTGAGTACGTTTAGTGTAGGCGAGGGGCTCGTGTCGCACTCTGCACCTTGTACACCAACCACAGCAGGGTTATCAGTCTGGGGATTAATTGGGGTTAGGGCACACACATCTAGCACTAGCAGGAGTTATGATAAAAGGACCTGCTTTAGAACAAAATTAGGATTTCTTCACTTGTTGTTAGAGAAGGCACTGATCACAACCCATGGTCTGGGGTTGTTACTACGGATTTGGGCAGCTTGTCACGAGACAAGACAGCAGAGTCTCAGCTCAGAAAGACTTCTCCTCATTTCAATAGCACAACCTCACAAATGGATGAAGAGGGGATGAAGCTCTCGAAATCCCGAGCCACGGCACCACTGATCTCTGAACTTTGCTCTGTGGGATCAGAGATCAGAGCATTATTGCATCAATTGAAATGAGTTCAAAACACACTCCCTGTCACTTCAGAGGCAGAATGACTGGGGATTACCTCTTTTCCTGTTGGGGACATCTCTGTCCGAGTCGTCATCTTTCTTTTTGTTTCCTAAGTCACTGGTGTTGACTGTGACAGTTGCCTTGATTTCTTGCTGTGCCACTTTCATGCGATCATAAAAAACCTTAAAGAACTTCTCAGATTTCTTATCTTCTGTCAGTCGGCAGAAGAAGGAATGCTACAAGAGAAAAGGAACAGCATCTGTAGCTCCATGCACAGGTCTGAATCCAATTCCACCTTTTTGCACTGTCCCTGCAGGACTGGGAGCTTCATTGTCAGTAAGCTGAAACTCAGAGCAATAGGAACTTGTAGTTTAAGCAGCCCCAGTGTCCCAGCTTTCTTAAGTCTCTCATTAACAACTTCAAATACAGATTTAAAGAGAATTGAGGGCAATAAATCACACCAGCTTGATACATCTGGGAAGCACACCTCACTCTCAATAAAGGGAGATAAGGTAAGTACCAGGAATTAAGGTAAGGAGAAGGGAATTCCCTGTAATTTGATCCTCAGTTCAGAAACAAAAGGGTATGAGCAAAATATAGGGGAAGAAGAACTGTCCTGCCTTCCCACCCTCAAATCCAAGGGACTGTGACTCACAACACACAAAAGCCAACTCTAATCACAGCCCAAAAATGTACAAAAGGGACATCTCGTGCTGAGTTTCCCCTGCCCTGCCTGCAGCAGGCTCCTTAAAACTCCTTTCAGTTCCCACTCCAATATATCTTGAAGTGACAGAGAAACTCAAAGCACTGACTACTTTTAAGAAGGTTTATTACTCTTCTTCTGCACATATGTGCACGGAGACAGAAAGTTCTCCCTAAAATCGAGGAGAATACAAATCAAGCACAGGTCAAGAAGGAGCCAACACAGTGAGTGATCAGACAACTCTTGATGAAACCAATATGCTGTTACATAAATCAGGACCAGAGCTTAAACACGACTGAAGGATGAACTTGTAAGTGGGTCACCTTATGCAGAGCATTATGAAATTAGTTAGCATTCTGCAGCGGCTCGCCATCCAACAGCTTTACATGATGAATAGGAATGAAGCCTGATTTATTGAAAAAACAAATTAAAATGGGAACAGCAATATCTCCTGCCCGCTCTGCTGTGGAGCACACGGGGCCGTGGCTGCTGCTGCCTTTGATCACTCCCCAGCAGCTGCACGGAGAACACACAGAGTGACTTTGAACACTCCCAGAGTTGTGTCTTTGATTACAGGGAAGAGCAGCAGCGTGGCTATTTAAAGAACGTGGTCAACATTCACCAGATATCCCTCCCACCACTGCAATACCTCCCACCTGCCCTCAGCACCTCAGGTAAACTCTGAGGATTGTGTTCATTTCTAGTGATTAACAGAGAGGAGGGAAAGGAGAACAACCCAGGACAGATATCCCAAATCCAGGCACACCAGTACCCCTTCCTGACACCTACCCAAAGAATCCAGCAAAGCTGAGGGGTCAGAGCACTGCAGGACATGCCCTCTGCCCAACACTGTGATGTGCCACAGGGTGATCTGGCTGCTAAATCCATTTATTAGTATTGGTACAGTAAAAATAAAATATCTAATCCAAGACTTTCTATCAACAATTTGAATGTTTTCTCATAATGCTTTTAAACTGAAAGGGGGCTGACTTGGATTAGATATATTCAAGAAATCCTTCCCTGTGAAGGGGGTGAGGCTGACCAACAACCTCCCAATAACTGGGTGGTTGGGGCAGCCAAGCCTGAACTAACTCTGTGACTTGGTGGCTACCAGGACAGAGAGAGGAAGAGTTTGTACCTAAGGAGCATCAAATTTCACTCTACCAACATTACAAACAACAATTTACAGACAGACCAGCAGAAACCACAGGCTCTAGAAAGGCCAAGCACTTTCTCAAAAATCTGGTTGTCAGGCAGCACTGGCCATGACCTGAGTGTCACATCTGCACAGCCCAGACTGAAGGAGTTTCCCTGTGATGAAGCCGTGCTGAAGGAAGCCTTTTTAAATGAACCACACTAAAGAAATACCTTTTATGAGAGTAATTACTACTTGCTGACAGACTCGATTTTTGTCTTTTCAAGCTTCTTAAAACTGAGTTTCCACTGCACTTCAGAGAAAAAACCCCAAATGAAAGGAGCATTTCCAGTAAAGCTTTTTGTGCATGCTGTGCATGCACTGAAGGGGTGCCACCAAATGATTGTTTCAGTTTAGGTCAGGATGCCTAACACCTTCACACATATGAATCAACCACATGCCAGCTCCCAAAGATACTGTATTTTAAGAGGTGTGATCTTGCAAGTTGCGCTTGAGCAGGTAACGGGTGGCGATAATTATGACAGAAACCCTAAAATCTTATTTACAGATACAGCCTCAAAGCAGAAAGTGGAGAAATCTCCCTTTTTTAAAACGGAAATCGAGTGGCCATTTTAGAGCTCCGTCTGCTGGGGTCCTGGCTTGTGTACAGACACCACGGAACCACAGGCTGCTGAAAGAGCAAGTGAGGAGCAACAGCCAACCCCCACACTCCTGTGGGATTTTGAGGAATGGAGCTTTAAACATAGCCCTGACACTGCAGCATCTGACACCAGCCATCCCTGAGGATCCAATCATCACCACACTGGGGTCTGGGAGCTCCTAAAAACCTACGGCAGGCAGGGATCTGTGTCCCATAAGGAACCAGTACGGGCTGTGTCTGGCTGTCCCAGTATGGAAAGAGGTAGTGGAGGACAGCTCCATCTGGTACTGGAGACATGGGCAGTGAAGGCCAGGGAGGGATTTGTGACAAGGGGAATGGCTTCTCACTGCCAGAGGGCAGGGTTAGATGGGATTTTAGGAAGAAATTCTTTCCTGTGAGGGAGGTGAGGTTCTGGCACAGGGTGCCCAGAGAAGCTGTGGCTGCCCCTGGATCCCTGGAAGTGTCCAAGGCCAGGCTGAAGCACTGTGGGCTAGTGGAAGGTGTCCCTGCCCATGGCAGGGAGCTGGAAGTGGATGATATTTAAGGTCCCTTTCAACCCAAAGCACTCTGGCATTCTCAAAATGCTAAACTCACACACTGTGAAACTGCATTTCATTTCAACCCTGCCTTGTTAATGTCTGTAAAGTCACTGCCCCTGGACAGCAGCCACGGCAGCCTGTGAGGTCTGCCCCATGAACCCAGGCTCAGCAAAGAGCTTTCCAAGCTTTTCCCACAGCTCAGGGAAGCCCAGCAGATCTCCAGAGCACAGCAACCTCCCCAGCAAATGACAGCGCCGAGATAATGGGCTGGTAATTAATGACACAGGCACAGAAGGAAACCCAGAGCCACCCCACGTGATGAGCACGAGTGTCTGACAGGACAGGCACTCACTGTCAGCAAGGACACCACCACAGGGCTCTCCATCATTCCTTCAGGAGGGAGCAACCACCTCCTGCACAGGCTCATTGTTTCAAGGGGACGGAGGGAGAACCCAGCACAGGCATCTCCCCTGCAGAGCAGCCACACCACTGCTCCTCCTGACACCCAGATGAAAGCTCCACAGAGCAGACCAACTGATAACACCAGCTACCAGGAAAGCTGTGGAGTAAGTTCCTTTGCTCTCCATCACCCAGCTCTGTCCCTAAGGAATTCCAGCCAGAAGCCTCATGCACAGCAGGACATCCCCCTCACACCTCTGCCCCTTCAGTGTACCCCCTCTGGGTCAGTAAGGAAATCCCATCACCACCTATGACTTTACCTCCTGGTCCACACCACACCTGGCAGAAGAAAAAGTTGCAAATCCAGAGATGGATTTCTCTGGAAAAGAAACTGAAGGCCAAGTTTCAGTTGCAGCCCCTTGACCAGCCACAGCCCTGCCCACCCTGGAGCTCCCTCACCAACTCAGCCTGTGTTTAATGTGGTTTTTTGAGAAAAGAATCCTGTCTTTCTTGAGCAAGTGTCAGAGATTAGGAACTTTGTCTGTCTATGGTTGGTTCCAGTGGTTAACAGCTGTTAGAAACATGTGCTTAAGCTCTTTTTTTATGCCACTAACTTCCAGTCACTGATATTTTTTTTAAGTTTGCGTCTCTTCTGCAGTTATTCCCAAGAACTTGGTCTCCTCTTCCCTTCTGACTATTTACATACTCTGTGAAATGTTTACCTAATGTTTCGTGCTAAACTGAAAATAACCATTTTTGCTTGCTGACATTTTATTCAGCATTAATATAATTTTCTGTGGTGGGTATTTTTTGGCATGTTCTTAAATATTGCAAATCATTAACAAGCTGGACTGTAGAACCCCATTAAAAAATAAATTGGCAAAGAACAGGCACATTTCCTGGCATTAGCATTTAATTCTAAGACCTTTGACATATGTAATATAGAAAATTTCTAATGATGAGTGGAAGAGAAGCTCAGCTAACTCCCCAGCAGTTCAGGGGGATGGGATTATGGAGGCAGGATAACCACAGGGCAGGGACAAATGCTCTTTAACGTGTCTCTCATACCAGCAGTCAGTAACAAATTGGATTTTAGCCAGCAGAACTGACATCTGTCCTGTGGAGAGTGAAACCATACAGCACAGCAGTCTGTACCTTTGTGTAAGGTGTACAGAGGACAGACCCAGGTAAGTAATCCACTATAAATGTAACTAATCCACAGTAAATTTAATGATGAGTGAGCTTGTGGCCAACGTAGGATTGTTAAATGGGAAAAAAAACAAAAAACAAACAAACCAGGCAGCAGCTGATTAATAGCTCTTGCCTCTGAAAACCTTGCCAGTTTGGGCTGTGTGTGCTGTCCCCTTTACTGGGGACATCTTCCCCTACCCTGTCACCTGGCTCTGCCCCCAAGTCCCGACTGTTCTGCCAGCCAAGAAAAGGAACAACAGCTGGACTGTTCCTGATGGAACAGCTTGACTTTCCACCCCAGGCTCGTTCCGGGCCGGGCTGTCTGACCGATCCCGTGAGAAGCAGCAGCAAACCCCAGCAGCAAGCCCTGGGTTTAAGCAGGCTCTGCTCAGCTGTGTTTGCTCCCCACGAGGGGTGGCCTGGCCTGGGGCAGCCTTGGCTGCAGCAGCAGCTCCGAGGTTGCCGTCAGCCCACGGAGCTCGGAGCCTTCCCGGGGCCGCGCCCTCCCCGAGCTGTTTCATCAGCCAGCCAGCCCTGCCAGACCATCCCAGCACATCCCGAAGAATCCCCCAGCAAAACAGGCTCTTCATTACCAGGAAACCAGGGGGAGCAAAGTCCCAGCAAACACCTCCCCAATCAAAGCAAACTGCTGTCGTCTCCTTCCCCGTTTCTCTAATGCCAGTGAAGAGAAAACACCCCGTGAACTTGGCAAGCCAGGGGAGAGCGCAGAGAGGAAAAGTCCCTCCAGAAAGAGGAGAAAGCTCAGCGATCTGGCTTCAGCTCAGGACATTTTATTCCAACACTAGAGAGAAATCATTGCAGGGACCTCAGCTCGCTCGGGTTATCTGGCCAGGCTGCCAGCACGAACTAATGCAAAACTTGTGTGCTACTTCATCTCTGCAGGAAGAGTTTGCCACCCCCAGATGAGCTCTCAGAGCTGGACTACTTCAAACGAGCCACATTTCAAGGGGAGCTGCACTAACACAAGCACTGAATTAAGCACAAGTGCCAGCCCTCTACATTCTGCCTGAACATATTGCGAGGGCTTCCACTGCAGAAAATTCCAGCCTAACTCTGCTTTTGGTCCCTCCTCATTTATTTATTTTAAATATCGCTAATCTTTCTCCTTCTCTCTCAATCTCTTACGTCCTGGCTCGTTACAGATCCATCACTTTGGGCATGAGTGATGGATATCATTAGTCTTGCATAGCTTAAGGAAATGGCAGCTGAAATATTTCACACTGAACATACTTCACAGTTTGAAATAAACCCATAAGGAAAATCTGCCAGAACACCTCAATTGCCTGGTTTTTTTTGCAAACTGTAAAATAAACTTTGTCCTGAAAGCAGAAGGAGGACTTCCCAGCTCTATTTTCCACAAATAAGACAAGTTCTCCCTGCCATGGGCATCCACTCTCCACCCTGCACAGCTCTGCTCTTTGCTGGTGGTTCTGCCCACCTTGTGGGGAAATGTTTTTTGGGGGTGATGAGTGCACAGAGCCTGACCTGTGGAAATGCTTGCCAGTCCCAACCAGCTTTAAATGAGACCAGCAGCACAACTACACCACGAAGAGCCCTCGTATCCTACACCTTCTCCTACTGCAACCCCCAAAATCTTGTTGCAACTTAAAGTCATTTCACAGCAGAAGCAGGAACAAACCTCATACAGGGACAGTTCCCTCACACCCTTCCAGAGCCAGTGGAAGGATGAGGTGACAGTGGGGGAACAACAGGCACAAACATCACTCTGAGGTCTGGGCTCACAGATGGCCTTGGGAGCTTGGGGTCTGCCCTGCTGTCAGCACAGAGCTGATTTGGGTTCCTCCTGCCTCCCCGTGGGAACACACAATGCTGGGTCACTCAGCTCAGCCATGGCAGGAGTGTGGATCCCATTCCCATGGCAGGAGCATGGATCCCACAGCAGGAGCATGGATCCCATATCCTATGGCAAGATCATGGATCCCATATCCCATGGCAGGAGCATGGATCCCATATCCCACAACAGGAGCATGGATCCCACTTCCCCACCAAACCAGCAAGTGCTGCGTAGGTGTGAGAAACAAGGAAGTCTGCAGACTTCCCAAAAGAAAAAAAAAGAAAAAAAAAAAAGAAGTGTAAGATCTCCTTGAGAGACAGAGGAATTAAAGAAAACCATAGCAACAAGTCAGTCCACCTACCCAAACCACCCACCCACCACCAGTTTCATTTGCTGACGCACTTCAAAAACAAGCTGGCTCCTACCCGCTCTGGAAGGTGAGCAAGCCCTGAGAGCTCATTAAATTCCCTTCTCAGCTACTCTTGTGTGCCTGCAGCTAGTGAGCAAGTGGGATATAAATAGAAGTTATATAACAGCGCTTTGTTGATTCCTGTGCTTACCAAAAAAAAAAAAAAAGGCAGCATGACCTTGTTTTGCTGAATAGCTTTGCCTCTGCCTGCTCAGGGAGGACTTTAATCCTGCTAGGGATCATCTTGAAAGTTTATGTTGGACCTGGATCCCGTGGAGAGGAACTGGGAGAATTACTGATTTACCTCCCTGCTCCTTGCAGGACCAGGATCCCAGTGGAATGCTGAGAGGATTGCCACACAGGGCGTGGTGCCCAACCATGAACAACACAAGGCCACCAAGACACAGCTGAACCTTGAGGTAGCACCTCCTCTCCTTTTTTTTTTATTTTTTTTTTCCACCTACGCTGCTCAACCACACAGATGGGCACCTCAGAATCCAGCAGAAAACATCCCTTTGGAAAAAAAAAAAAAGACTGGAAGATGTCCTGCTGCAGGAATACTGATGGCCCAAACACACCTCAGGAAGCAGCAGGAGCTGCAGCTCAGGTGGAAAGATGAGGTGGTATGGTAACCATCCAACCTCATCCACACTCAGTCCCACCTGTGCATCTCAGTGCCCTGAATGAAAATGGAATCTCCCCTGCAGGAAGGACTCCTCACACTGCATCCTGAGTGTGGCTAGGTTTAGAATGTGGTGGCATCCAACAGCTGAGGGACACTGAGACCTCACCGTGCTAAATACACTAAAATATACAGGGAGAAGATGGGTGTGCTCCTACAGGCCTGGCAGCCCTGGCTCCTTATGGAGCAGCAGAGCATCAGGACAGAGGTTCCTCACGGCTGCTGCAGGTCCTCTGCCTTCTCTGGAAGGTAGCTCCACTGTCAAGGAGGTCAGGATTTGCACAAGGTTTCCTTCTGGAGAGGGCTCTTTCAGAAAAGGACAAGATCTCTGCCCACAGTTGATGATGCAGGTCCCTATTGATATTTTTACATCAATATCAATATATATTCATAACGTACTCAGAATTTTTTAAAAAAATTGTGTATTTTACTTGGAGGAAAAACACATTAAAACAGCGAAAGACACAGGTAGGTGGTTGTTTAAAACGTGCCAAGAGCTTGCTGGTTGTGCATTGATTCCCTAAACAGGTATCATTAAAACAATGTAAAAAGAGATGTGACATCCTGTATCAGAGAATTCTGTCTGTTAGAAACAAACAGAAAATTTAAGACTTGTTTTATCAATGGTCAAAAGTTTTCAAGTGCTGTTTGCAGAAGTTTAGTGACCCAAAGACATTCTTGCCTCTGCAGCCTTTGCCATCACATACAATTGTCTGTGCTCACTGACATCTACGACTGCTGCAAATCTTGCAAGAAATAAATCAGATTTTAAAAGTCCAAACCACAAATTAAAGCGCTATTGTGTCACTAAGCCAACGTTTTATCCCACCAGTACTCCTGTAATGTTTTACAGAGTTTTCCCCTCATTCTGCAGGGCAGTTGCAGCCACATAAAAAGAGAAACAAAGTGTTCCTGCAACCAAATAGGACATTTCGGTCACAGTATTTCACAGCCAGTACTACAATGAGCTCAAGAACATAAATTTGCCTTGAAGTGTCTGCTCTCTCAATCCCCAGGGCTGTGCCTGACCAGCACCAGTGGCTGGTGGCCCCCAGCTCTGGGCTTCCCTGGGTCTCCCAAGTGCCAGAAACACAAAGAACTGGACAGCTCTGGATTCGATTCCTTTTGTGCATCAATCCTGCAATTATGCAACCACTGTCAACCATCTCTGGACAGTCAGAGGCACAGGAAAGGAGACCACAATTCACCCTGGTGGAATTTTCTCACTGGTGGCGAGGCATGAGGAGAAATGTTGAGAAATGTCAACTGAGTCCAAGTGTGGAGCAAGACCGGGTTGGGATGGGAGAGCTGTGCGAGTCCAGGCCAGAATTTCCTACCAAACCTGACTGATGAGGAGCTGGCTGCTGAGATTTCTGTATCCATGGCACCTGTTCCAGCCCAGCCACAGCCCCCAGCCCCACTCAATGGATGCTCTGGGGAGGCTCAACCAAGGAACTCTGGAAATTCAAACAGCTCAAAGCCACAAGCTTTTTTCACTGTCACATCTCAGAGGAGCCTCACACACCCTGGTGAGCTCCAAGGCACCTTTCCATGCAGCACTGATTCACTCATGCCATGCTGTGACAAAGGCACAGCTCTCCAGTTCACCACCAGCTCCTCGGTGCTGTCTTCAGTCAGGGTGGCCCCTGGTCCTCATCCCATCCCCAGCTGCTGGGGGGCAGAAGGCTGTGGAGCACATCCCACCACCATCCTCTGTCTAAGAGCAGCAACTCTGCTCAGATGCCTTAAAGCCAGGAGCAAATCCCACCTCTTCCCTGAAAAACAATCACCTTTTCCTTGTGTGCCAACCCCCATCATCCCGTGTGTGCAGCCCACCTAGGGGACAGCAGTGGACAAAGGGGAACAGGGGCACCACCACTCTCTGAAGTGGCAGACGTGCATTGTGTCACCTTGGGGCAGCACTTAAAAACTGCCTGAGACAACCGGTGCCATCAACCTCACTTCACCTTCCCCTGCTGAAAGCACCAGCCATGTGCGTGTGGGTAATTTGTCACGCAGGCTGACTTTTGAGAAGATCCCTAATTAAAGGAGCAGAGTCTCCATGGAGAGGTGTTATGTAAGGGACTTTACTTGCCATCAACTTCCACCGACCAAGGAAACCCGAAACTCGGCGGAGGTGAGGCAGAGTAGGGGCACAGGGAATTTTTATTTAGCAGACGAGAGACGAGCCTTGCAGGGCAAGTCCTCAGCAATTTCCTGCGCCGTCACTCACCTGCTGTACCAGAGGAAAGCCTGGCTGTGCTGCCATGCGTGTGGGAAGGGATTGAGCCTTCATCCCTTCCCAAGGAGATGCAGCTCTGAGCGCCCATGAGCATCAGCACCCACCAGAGCATTCCTTGCTCTGGAGAAGGGTGCCCAAGGCAGCAGCAGGACAGCAGGGCAGGCACTGGCACCCGGGGAGCAGGGCAGGCTGAGCCCTTGGCCTCTGGAGCATGAGAGCGTGGGGCACCCCCAGGGCTGCTCAGAACCGCTGAGGCAGAGCTCCCCAGGGGGATGCTCAGGGTTATATAAATTAATAATAAAGAGTTTGATGTAATTTGCAGCTCAGTGAGTTGCAGCGTTTGTCAAGGTAATTTGTTGTCTGGTGCTGACCTGGTGGGGCCACCTCTGCTTCTGTCTCTGCAAATGAGGGCAGGCATCCCACTGAGCCAGAGCGAGCAGCTCACCAGGCACAGCCACCACCAGGTCACCACCACCCTGCTCCCAAAGAGTGTTTCTAAGCTTATGCCAAAAGCTAAAGCCCAGAAAGTTTCCACCCAGAGAGCTGGAAGCGGACAAAGACCTTCCCAGAAGAGCTCATTTGCCACATTCACATTCAGCCCTGCAGCAAAACACAACACGGAGCAGCGTGGGATTCCTGGTGCCACACCACCAGCCCAGCCTCCTTCCTGAGGTGAACCAGGAGCTTTTCTCTTGTCCTGCTTCTCCCCCACATTCATTTTCTTAACAGTACCATAAAAACCCCTCCTACCAATTACAATAAGGAACGTTTCAAGATTTGCTTTTCTGCTGGAGTTGGCAACCACCTACTTTGCCTACCCTTAATATTGGCCCTGTCTGTACCTAATGAAACAGCAACACCTATTGCAGTTATCCCTTCCCAGCATCATGGGGATCTGTTCTCCCACTGAAGCTGATGGGAGTTACCCGGGAACTCCCATTATTAACCATATTACAATCATCACGTGCAAGCTCCTGTGTGTTGGTACAAACCTTCTGCTTCACTTGGGGCGGAATCAATTTCCCGTGTGAAAACCTGGAGTTAAGAAAATGCCATGCAGGGGTGACACATTTCTGGCTTTGCTGCCAAAGAGCCTTTTTTACATAACCTGTCCCTATCCTACCACTTCCCTATTCTCAAAGGCCTGTAGATAGAGGCAACTGAAGTTCAGTAGAAATTATTCAAACTGAGCACAGAACAAGCTTGTTTGGAACACTATCAATCAAAAGCTGCTAATAATAACCAAAAAAAAAAAAAATAATTGTGAAATGAAGATAAACTCTGTTAGACCTCAAGGACAAAGCTGGATGGTTTGGCTAGGTCAACCTTCCCAATGACAAATGCATCTAATGCAAAATGAACACAGTTACTAGTCCAGAGACTGACTCTTCCACTGGCACTTACTGGAAACTGCAGAAGAACTGCAGAAAATCCACTCTGCAGGTTGCAGAAGTTGCCAAGCCCTACCTACCTAGTCTGCAAAACTTACCAAAGAATAATAGAGAAAGACTGGGATAAAACACAAGGAAAGTATCAGGTTAATTTTCCCAAGTGCATCTTGTTTTCCATAAGCAGCCAAATTTTGCAGCGTGTTTTGTAAAAACGAATTCCTGCTAAGGGGAGACCATTGCTTTGCTGCACTCAGTAAATCTTCACTGTGTCATAGCCAAAGGCTGCTGCACAAAACCCATCAGCTTTGCAGATTAGCAAGTACCCACATAGCTCTCCTGAACAGCTGGGCTGCACCCAGGGCCCTCTGCACTGTGAGCCATTCTTCCTACGTGGAGGCAGCAAAGCTCGATTACATGAGTTCACTGTCTCAGGATACCAGTTTAACTTGGCCATCACATCACTCAGCAATTACCCTGGGAGATACAGCCCTGAATTAATGATTTTACTAAAGAGCAAGCATCCACCTTCCCTTTGATTCCCATTGTGGAGCCAGCTGTTCTCCCAGAAGCTGAGCTTTGTGGCTGGTGTTCTCCCCACTGGAGCTCTCCTGACTTGGCTCTCTGAAGCCCTACTGAGAGCTCAGAGTGCTGAGGACGTGCTGTTCCCGACTGCCACTGCCAACGTCCCACGGGCCCCCATGTGCTGGAGCCACTGCAAGGCACCAGAAAACTCTCTCCCTACCACCAGGAGTTTAACCAGCATGGAGGAAAGCCACAGAACACGTCTATGCACTGATTGTGCTCCTTTTTTTGCCTTTTGCTAGGGAGTTCCATGGAGTGTTCTAGCACGGAATATCCCCGTCCCAACCGCTCCACGGGATATTTTCAATAACATCCCGTTTGTGCTTTGCATGCATGAGTAAGAGCTGCAGGGTGTGTCCGAGCCCTCAGAGCTCACAGCATTAGCTGTAGGCATCACAAGTCATTTGGTTCCTAAAACATTCTGTACTTAAAAGCAGCCCACACTCCAGCAGAGCCCCCTCCCAGCCCATCCTGCTGGAGCACGCACACGCACCCAGGGACTGCTGCCTGCCCGGAGCACGTCCTGCAGACACCTGCCAAGCACTTATCCCTGAGTGGGGAAGGATGGAAAATAGCCACTCTGGGCTGTGGAAGCACATCTGTAGAGGCTGGAATGCAGCAGGACCTGGCAGCAGTGCACAGTGTGGAGTGGAAGAGCCACTGCCCTGAGAGCCATCCATCATTCCTGACCGCAGGGTTATTCCACAGCCTCCCAGCTCCCGGTTACAGACAGCAAATGCAAACTAAACTACCTCCCTTTTGGGCAGAAAGCTGTCTTTGGAGATGGACTGCAGCTTTTCCTGTTGGTTTTTAGTGGGTGAGCTAAGGAATCTGCTTCCAACACGGATTTGTGCACAGTGGGAAGTGACTCTGCTCAATCCTTTAGCACTGAGGTCCAGCACAAGCAAAGGATCTCTCCAGTCAGGCTGGTGCAGTTTGTTTTTCCTTCCAGCATGACAGTGCAAGGTTACCTGAGGCTCCCTGAGAGCTGTAAAGATGAAAGCTCAGCTTCCCTTACATTAAAGAAGAGCAGGAAATCTAAAGGAGTGACTGTCCCCCAGGAATGTTAATCCTGTCATTGCAGTTTAAGGTGACACAGGATTTTCAACACTCAATTCCCACTTTATCCTTTGCAAAGAAGTTTCATTGCAGAGCTTATACATAGGGGATTAATGAGGGAACTGATTACAGAGACAGAGTGGAGGCACCCAGAGACATTCCCTGTTCCCTCAAGGGAAGTTTGCATGGACACAGGAGGGGATGCTGCTGTAGGCATCCAGTGTGTGTTTCAACCACATCCATTAGTTATACCTGGCCAGGACTCAGCCCCATAGACAGACTGCAAACACAACACATGCAGAGCCAAACAAATAATATATCACAGCTTCAATCATCTTTCTAAGCAAGTTTTGCTGGAATAAGGTTTTACTTTCCATTTGGAAGAGCCTAAGAGCTTACTGGTGTGTGTTCATTAACCCACACCAGGGACAATTTTCTTTCAGAGGAACCTAATCCTTACTGAAAACACAGAATGGAAGAACAGTGAGATTGCTGGAGAATTGTGGTGGTCTGAAGTCTACCATACACTTATTTCAAACTGCAGTCTGAAATTTAATATAGCTCATTGTAAAGTCTCTGAGCATGTTGCACTTGCTTAAGCTATTTGTAAGAACAGTCAATAACTTACCTACAAAGCTGTTTTATTACACATTCCTCTGTATTGCCCTGGGAAAACACCTCAAGTACCCAATGCCCATGCAAACATTTAATAAGTTCACTTTTGCATGGCAGACACCAACATTTCCCTTAATTACAGGTCAAGGATCATTCAGATCATTTCCCCTCCCATCTCCTTAACCCTCTCAAACTTCCTGCATTTCATAAAAACATTTCCCTTCCCGACACGGCTCAGTCCCAAGATGGAGTTTTCCGTTTCCCTACCTGTATCGTGGTGTTCCCACCTTCCAGCAGGGCAATGGCCAGCAGGATGCTCTCATGGAAGACTCTGTCACTGGTGGCATTCATGATGAGATCTATGACCAGGTTGGAAGCACCTTCTTTATCCAGGTGGCACTGGACATCTGCCAGGCTCATCTCCCCTCGGCTCATGGAGCTCGACCCAGAGCTTCCTCCTGTAAAGGTGATGGTGAGAAACAGCTTGGCACTGACCCCACGGGGATGGCAAGGCCAGGCTGGACAGGGCTCAGAGCAACCTGAGATAGTGGAAGGTGCCCCTGCCCATGGCAGGGGCTGGAACAGGATGAGTTTTAAGGTCCCTTTCAGCCCAACCCATTCTGCGATTCCATTAGTAACTTTTGCAGCAACGGCCTCAAATTAAATAAACTTCACTGTACAACTGACTTCAAATGGAATCTTTGCCCATCCCCATCCCATCCCATCCCATCCCATCCCATCCCACAATGGTTTACTTTCAGAAACGGTTAATAATCTGACATCCTTATGGACACCTTTCCTAGATAACTATTGCAAATATTAAGCTGATCAGGATTTCCAGGTACATTTATTCAGAGCAACATCACAAATGTCAAGCCATCCCAAGGCAGTCACTGAGAAGCGCCAAGAGCTCTGCCCGCTACTTTTGCTCTCATCCACACATGGACAGTTTTACCTTTTCCGGCAGCTCATAGCCAAAACCGTGAGGGGAAAACACCCCTGTTCCAGCTGCAGGGGGCTGGTTTGTCAGGAATACAGATGCCCAGAGCAGGGGGAGGGATGAGCAGAGCATGTCCTACCTCCCGGGCCGGCCTTGCCGGCGCCGCCGGCGGACAGGGGCCCGTTGCCGAAGGCGGTGAGGCTCTCGCGCCGGCCGGCCGCGCGCACGTTGCCGTAGTAGCGGTTCACCAAAACCTGCCTCAGGGCCTCGCCCTGGATGCAAAGAGCAGAAGGAAATCACCATGGGAGCTCCACGAACGAGCCAACCACCCACGTTCACTCATTGGCAGCAGGGCTGCTGTTACCAGTACCCTTCTGGTGGTGAGGGAAGGAGGGGATGAAACCCTGGAGAGATGGAAAAATCTACTGAGCAGCTCTTGATGTGCTGGGGCAGGCTGGAGGGGTCTCACGGGGCTCAGTAAGATTATGGGGTCCCCCATGCAGCACAGAGACAGCTGCAGATCAGATTTTGTGTAAAGCTTTCTAGTCAGATTTAATTTTCCCAGAGTTTTGTTTTAATTAAGTTCTATTGTCTCGGTCTTAAAAGCAAGGGAGTTGCATCTGTACAGCACCAACACAAAATCAAGAGGTGGATTAGAGGAACATTAGAAATGGCTTTAAGGAACAATTTAATCTCCTCACACCTCTCCTATTTTGCCATCCCACCAACCCTGCAGGGCTGTGCTCCGTTGTCCCTCCACCAGCAGCTGACATGACCCACCAGCTGCTAAGCGGAAACACGAGCAATCCCGCTGGATCCTGGCTCTTTGTTCCCTGCTGGCAGCTGCCCCAGCCACGCCAGCCCTCCCATCCCATCCCATCCCTGCACATTTGGGGTCCTCACGCGACCCCAGATTCCCAGAGCTGGGAGCTCTGGCAAGGCCCCAGCAGAGATCCAACCCCTCCAGGTGGAATGTCACCCCACTGCTGTCACTTCAGCCTTCACAGGGATTCCCAGGAATCTGGGGGGGCTGGACAAACCTGGCAGCACTGCCAGCACACCAACACTGCATGGGGATTAAGGGATTTTTGTGAGGTCTTTGTGCACAAGGGAGAACTTTGTGATTATTGTCACTGGGAGCTCCTGCCCTGCTAATGGCAGCGTGGTTACAGCAGCACCATCCCGGGACACTGCTGCAGAGGGGAGGGAAGGCCTTTTCTGGGGATTCAGAAAATAAATAATAATTCTCTTTAAAAAAAAATCAATCTAGCCAAAGATAGTTTCATATCAAAAATATGTCCAATGAACTAAAGCATCTTATCTTTAATTCCATTCACAAACGTGCTTATCATTGATTTATTGATTTTCAGTTGTATTTCAAATGAAATTGGTTGTCTGACTATAGATTCAAGCTTTTATTTAATACATTAGCTGTCATAAAAGTGAAGTCTCACTTTTTAAGCTTTCACAGGAGGCCTTTAAAGCACAAGTAAGTAAATGGAACAACCTAAGTGTGCATTAATTAGCTTGTACAGAACTCCAGCTCTGCTGCAGTCCCACTGATTTTATACACAGCTGGCACTCACAAAAGTCACTTCAAGAGACCCTTATACCTCAAAACAAAAAAAGACAAAAGCTTGTCTGATAATCAAGTTCTTTACCAAATTTCAGAAATCACTTCCACAGGGAGAAGCCCCACACATGCCTGAGCTGGTGAGGGATCTCTGCCCTCCCCACAGGACTGGGGCTCACGTCAGGGCTCCCACTGCCACCCTGTCACCACAATCCAGCAGTTTAGAAATGGCTCCTGTGGATTATCAGTGTGAAAGCTGCAGCAGGGGAGCTGCATTTTATGGGATCAGATGGGGAGGAGGCAAGTGTCAGGGAACAGGATGTAAAATAAACACAAAGTCAGTGTTCCAAAAACTCCCAAACAACAGAAAAAAAAGGAAAATTTCTGTGGAAGCAAGAGTAGAAGGAGATGAGCACTCCTCCAAGGGGCGTACGCTTCCCATCAGTGCTTGGGCCAAAGAGAGAAATGTGGGAGAGGCAAGAGACAGCTCAGGAGCTCCAGCAAATCCTGTCCTGGAGGAGCTCCTGTGACTGACAGTGACATGAGAGTGCTTAGTACACGAGGCAGAGCTTTATCCACCTCCCTGCTCCCAGTCTGGCAGGTAAGGGAGCCTACATGACAGAACAAGGCCAAGCCCGACAAAAAACCCCTGAACTACATCTTCCTTGTACATGTGCACAGATTGGAAAGGCAACCTGACACCCAGATGGGCCCCAGGACACAACTGGCTACAAGGGAGCTCTCACATCACCTCTTTCCTCCTCTGCTGAACTAACTGGCAGCCATCGTGTCAAGTGGCATTTCAACCAGGGATTTTTACTGCCCACTACAGAGATAACACACAGCCAGCCTCAAGAATAGCTGCCCAGCAAACTCCACCTTGCCTGAATTAAGGAGGGTAACTAAAGCTCTTGGGGCTGCCCCAAGATTCTCCTTCTGGCCCCTTGAGAAGCAGGAGGTGACTTCTATTCCATAGTCAAAAATAGTTGGGATGAGTGGAGACCTGACCAGGACAGGCACCTCTGGTGTCTGTAGGTGTTGTGTATCCAAAACAAGACAAATCACCAGAAAATACAGCAGAAACGAGTATCAAGCAGTTGCTTCTAGTCAGAGCATGCTGATGCAGGTCTGGAAATACACAGTCACCAGCATTTCAAACTGTAACTGGGAAGAAAAGCTTTGGTTCCTACAAATTTATCCAAACCCACGGTATCAGCTAACAAAATATGAGTATGTGATCAAAGCAGAAGGGAGCAAAAATAAGTGGTATTTAAGAAACGTTCTAATTAATTCAGCTGCAATGCTTGGCTCCAGAACAGTTCTTTAACCATCCTGTTAGTGCTGTGCACCACTTTGACGAGGGCAGTGTGCAAACAAATATCAGATGTTTGGCAGTAAGCAGAAAAATCAAATATGGTACCTAGGAAAAAACCCAACAGCGTCCAGTTTCATCTGCATTCACACCAGGTAAAGGGAGAGTAAGTCACTCAGAAACATCACTGCACATGTATCAGCAATGCAGATACAACACACAACTCTTAAGTGATATCAGAAACCTGTTAGAAGCTTTAAAACAGAGCATCTTTAATATTTTAGAGTGAAGTAGTTGGAAGTTGCTGCTGTTGAAATGGAGAAAGGGACAAAGATGCTGATTTTGCAGCCTGGCTGCTTACAAAGGGGTGGTGTGGCCAGAGGAGCCAACCCCACGAGCAGTGATGAATGTCACCTCACAACAGAGTGATCCCCAGCCACAGGAGTGTTTTGACAGTGTGAATGGACCAGAGCAGGACCTGAGTTCAATTCGGAGCAGCCAAGCACTCGTCCCTTCCATGAAACCCCAGAGAAGGGGCTCCAGCACCTCACTCTGTAAATACAGCTCATTTTTGAGATTTTCCAAGATTTTCTCAGGAGCAGACACCAGGAAATCACACTCTCACAATCCCGTAACCCCAACCCCAGCCAGGCATTTGTGGCCATGTCTGCATTTAACCACACAAGTTTCTTACATGACTTAGGCTTTGCTGTTTCAAAGGGAAAGGGAGAGGGTGAGCTCTGAATGTGCTTGACTGCTGTACGTACCCTTCTATGATCCTCCAGTTGCCTCTGTGGTAGAGTTTGATCAAGCTCCTGCTGTGCATGCAGAAAGTTTTCATTTTAAAGCAGAACAACACTCAAGAGAGACCAACATCTCGGCACTCATGGGGAATATTGGGGGAGCCACAGCTGAGTGTGAGGGGGGAGATGAGGGAGATGGACTGACAAGCCATCAAAACAGGACACCTGCCCTCTGCCAGCCCTGACCCCTCTGCTCTGCCACCCTCACACACCCCCCTGGCATGCAGGTGTGCCAGCAGTGCTGGGGCACTCCAGGAAACACCACGCTGGGCTGGTGTCCCAGCTCCCAGGGACACACACAGGTTTGGGGGGGCTCAGCCCAGGCATGCCCATGCACAGACACACAGAACACCCCCCCAGCCCACCGGACACACACTCTGGGGGTGAGGGGCTCCAACACATCCAACTGTGGTCACTGAAACTCATTTGAGACTGGGGAGGGCTTCTGGAGCAGCCTGGGGGGCCCTTCCAAGGGCTGGGATGTCAGTGGGGAGTCACTGAACAGAGCCCCTTGGCACGGGCACTTTCCAAATCAAATCCCTCTCACTTTACACACTGGTTTTCAGGAGTGCAACTTCTGCTTGGCACAGCTGAAACACATTGGGGTTTTGCTGCTTTAAAGCATCTGGAAAGGTGTAGAGTAACAGCTCTGCAGGGATCCATCAGAAACCAGGAGCCATCTCCCAGACATCTCAAATCCATTTGATGACCACTCAAGAGTTTCAGGTTACATTTAAACACTATTCCACAAAAATTACAAATACAAAGGCCTAAACCATCACAACCATTTTTTTTTCTACATGATCTCACATTTATAAACTTCACAGCCCAGAGAATCAACACTCTCCCAGATTTAGACTTCCATGTTGTTTTGTTTAGATTTGCACCGATTTGGCACCCAGTTGTAAAATCTACTAATGCCACGTCTGGATCTCCCATGAATTTCAAAGGAATTTAAGATTTGATAAATTTTCCTGCCATCTTTTTGGCAAATGATCTGCTTTATGCACTTAAAGGACATGTTTCCACATATCCAGTTCCCTCAGAACAAGTGACCTTGACAATATGCAGTGACCCTGAGCTCGTCCACTGGGACATTTTAAATAGGACACCAATTGCTCTGGAGTTATGAAGCCTCCATCAAGAACTTCTGACACCTCCCTTTCCCTGAAGTATTGAAGTTTTAAAGTATGCGAGGCAACGGGAAAATCAAATTCTGCATTAGGAGCCAAAATGAAGTCTCATTTTGCCAGTGTTGGAAAATTTGAGAGGAGACTTTTCCCAGTGCCACCCTTAAAGAACAAAGGAAATGGCTGAAAGGAGCAGACTTAGGATTAGCTTACATTTTTTTTTTTTATATATATTTTCAGACTACCACGCTGATGCTGTATCAGATTAAGGCACTTGAACAAATCTACTTATTCCCACTGTCTACCACCACGCAGGAACACACATTTCACAGAGGGTTTTTTACCAACAAGACACTCCACTAGGACTACTGAAACACCAATATTTGTGTGCTGTACAAATATAGGTGGCTGACACACCTCTACAGGGCTCTCCGTTTCTGGAGCTTGCGGCAGCTAGTTGAAAGTAAAATGCAGAAAAAAATTAGTCATTCCTCCAGAATCTTTCACCCCAACAGCAATCCAGTGGTCAACAGTGAGGGGAAGGGAGCTGGCAAAGCACTTGACTTCAGCTGAATCATGGCTAATGAATTATAGCTGTAATTAGTGTTTATGGCCTGCCACCCTGCTCCTGAAGGGGCCGCATTTGGCAAATTTCACAGGTATCCTTTGAACATCCCAAACTGCTTTGCATGAACTCAAAGGCACGAGAAAAAAAAAAAATGCAGTTGCAGGTGCCCAGAGCATTTTTGGGGACCACACCCCCAGGATCTGTCACTGGAATGCTGCACATCCATCCCAGTGGGGAGGAGGAGGAAGTCAGGGCTGCGTATCACAAAGGTAGCAGCCTTATAATTTTAGCTTAAAAAAAAAGCATTCTCTGGATTCTCATCTATAAACATACTTTTCTCAAGATAAAAGATACACGATCCAGCACCAAACAGGAGCAGTGAAATAAGGGCCTGAATGGTGACAGCTTTTCAAATTTAAAATGCTGATCTTCAACCGAAACAGATGAAGACAAGTAACTTTTATCTAGTCAAGCACAGACACACAACAGAGAGCTGAACATTCAAACTCAACTGCTGACTTAATTGTGGGGAAATTGCTGTAACTTCTCAGGAGCAGACACCAGGAAATCACACTCTCACAATCCTGTAACCCCAACCCCAGCCAGGCATTTGTGGCCATGGGATGGACAGAACACTGGAGCACAGACTGGGAGAGCAACCCAGGACCTGCTGCAGCCTGGGGAGTGCCCAGCACAGGGAGAGGGGAGGCCACAGATCCAGCAGCAGGAATAACGAGACTCCACTTCCCAGGAAAGAGCCCCAGGGGCGAGCGCTTCCCCTGCGGTGCTCCACGGCCAAGAAAAAGACCCCTCTCCATTCTCCTCCTAAGGGACTGTGCTCCTGGCCAGCTCCCACGGCCTTTGGTAGTGGCTTCCTTGCATTGTCACGGCTCCTGGACACGTCTCAAGCATGCAAGCCCCTTGTCTGGCCAAATGGAAGCAGGGAGGATCGAGTCCAGGGGAGCACAGGCGGGCAGGAAGCAGCGCGTTCCTGCAGAGGAACACACCGTCCCTGCCCTGCCCCGCTCCCAGGCTGGACCCCTGACAGCTCACGGGGAGTCTGGGCACATTGTCCTGCCTGCACAACCTGCCTGGGGCACAGGAAACATCCCTGCCTGCCCCAGGAGCCAACAGCAGCAAGGAAACTGGGCCTGTTCCCCTGCAGGGGAAATGAGGTCCCTTCCTCCTGGGGAGGGGAAACTGGAGCTGACAGGTCAAGTGGCCACGGCTGCTGGACTCAGGAGGCCAAACAAAAGTTTCCTTCTGGGCACTGGTACAGGTTTCCCAGAGAAACTGTGGATTTTCCATTCCTTCAAGTGTCAAGGCCATGCTGGATGGAGCTCTGAGCACCCTGAGACAGTGCAAGGTGTCCCTGCCCATGGCAGGGGTGCAGATGGGTAAGCTTTAAGGTCTCTTCCAACCCAAACCATTCTGGGATTCCTGGGCTGATACCCTGACCCCATTTCAGCCAAACATACATTAACGTTGTGGGGTTGAAAAGCAGCACAGATGAAAAATCAGCATGAAATTATAGTTTGCTCTTTCCCAAGCTAAAATTACAAATTCCAGCTCACAAATTCCTGTGCCTTCTCTCTGTGGCACAGACAGCACATCAGAGCCAGCCCTACAATACTGACTTGGGAGCAAAACCACTGCCCTGGGCAATGCTCACATCCACAGCAGCACAGCCCTCAGCAAGCTTCCAGTAAGAATATAAACTCCAAATCCTGAATTTGTTATTCTTTGAGTCACAACAGGTTCAAATAGCAAAGCATTACTGAGCTCCTGTTGCTGTGCTACACTTTGCACTCTCCTGTGTGTGCTGCAAACAGCAAAGTATCACCTTGTGCTTTACAGGGATTGAACTGGGTGTGAGAGCAGCCCAAAGCAGTCATTTTCCAAGATTTCTTGTGCCTCCATATATTTCAGCTCTCCAGCTGCAAGAAAGTGATGGTTTGGGGGCCAGGGGCAGGTTTGTTGGACACCAAACACAGCCAGGTGAGTAGCAGGACACAGTGGACAGCTTTTCAACTGGAACCCGGTGGGTGGCCGGGTCAGAGTCCAACATCTGTGCTTTTTACAGGCAGTAGGGAAAGGTCCTTTCAACTTGCTGAGCAAAACCCTCTCTTCCTTTGAAGTTTGCACTCCCCCAAGGCTGGCCAATAAACCATTCCTCATCAGCCATGACTGGAGATGCACAGTCTGTGACCCTCTGGTGACTGGAGTGCTTCCAGCATCCATTTCCCCAGCACAGGCCACGTGTGCTTCCCAGAACAGACTGTCTGACTCAAGAGTGGATGCATCCCCCCCAAAAACCACCAGAGCACGTGACAGCTCCAGGCTGAGTTCATTACATCTCAATTTCTAAGATACAGATGAGCTTCCCATCCTTTTCCTTTACAGTTTGGAGGAGTTCTTCGAAGTTTTATTCTCATTTGCTTTCAAAATAACAATCATAGTGAAAGTTATCTAATCCTTCCTTCACAGAAAATTCAAACTACTGCTGTGATAAGAGTGGAAAAGGTTTGAGGAAAAGCAGTAAGATTTTCATTCAAGTCTGAAGTTATCAGAATTGCTTTTATCCACTTTTTTTACCCAACTATGCAGTGAAAACCCAGACCACCAAGCAGTGAGAAGGCCTGAAATGCATTTAAAAGGCTGGTGGAAGTTCCAGTCCACAGACTGGGGCTGCTCCAGAGAGTGGCTTCAGCAAAACAGGCTGGAAAACACCTCACATTGTAAATAAAAGAGAGGGGAAATAATCTTATCAGAAAAGTCACATTTGTCTGACCACACAAACAGACATTCAAAAACCGGGTTCTTTTTCTCCTCAGCCTCACCAGACTGACAAATTTATGAACAAACACAAACAAACACTTGGAACACAATTCCAAGCACAAATCCCCTACACTTCAGAAATCCCCTACGCTTCAGGCTGCCCCAGAGTTCAAAAGGACCGAGAGGTGACAAACCTCAGACTGCTGAACTGATGACATTTTCCAAACTTCCACACCATTCCTTCAGGTCTTTCTCCAAACATCCCTCCCTCCTGTCCTGAGAGGTCCTCAAGCTCAACACTGAGCACCTGGAGGAAGCTGAGCCAAACTCCATGGATTTGGCTCTGTGGATACACAATGGTGAGGAGTGAAGTGCCCTGGGCTGTGCAGGAAGTCAGGTTCAATCACTGAGAGGTCCCTTCTGGTCCTGAAATCTGTGAATTCAGGAACTGACCCAACTCCATGCATATGGCATCTCATTACCGGGGTGGCAGGGGGAGACATTTGGCAGAAAGGAGGAAATAAAAAGGGAAAAACACAACTGCAAAGTCAGCCAAATAGCACATTAAGCTTCTGATAGCCAGGTTGTACATCCAGATGCGAGGAACTAGAGTGAAGAGCTCAGATAGATGTTATTTTGAAGCCTCTGCCTCAGTTCCTGTGCTGCCACCTCCAGTAGCAGCTGGAATTCCAGTGGGAATGGCTGCTCAGATTGAGTACTGCAAGTCCCTTTTCACTTTTTCCTCCCTTCTCAGAACTTGTCTGCTCTTCCCTTTGAAATACCATCAGCTCTTCCTTGAAAGGCACACAGCAAAAGCATCACCTTGTCTGATTCATGGCAACAGACTAGAGCACAAATTATGTCGCTGTCCTTCATAACTCTTTAAAAATACCACAAAACTCTGTGCAGCTTCCTTGCCAAGTCCCCTTTGTAAAGCCAACACTGTTACCTTGTGGAGCTGAGGAGAAATTTGGATAGGAAATTTCTAGCCCCTGCAGATGATCTGTAGGTGTTTGTCAAACAAGCATTTGACTTGTTATGGAGAAGTTTCAGGGCAGAGGGGAATAACTGGGACCCAGGAGCACTGAACTGCTTTGACAAACTTCCCACGTTCCATTTCCCCCTGTACAGACGTGGCACTTTCAGGGATGGAGGATCTCAGACCCACCTAAATCAGGCAGCAGCAGGAGATGGGGGGCAGCACCGTGTCCTGGCACAGGTTCCCCCAGAAGACACTTGGGATTTTGGGGGCAGGGGCAGCCCCCCAGCTCCCAGGCCTGGCCCACACCCAGGGCAGGGACACGGCTGAACACCCTGCCTCAGCTCAGGGAATGTGCAGGGACTTTGAGCACTGCCAGGTGAGGAGGTGGCAGATCTGGCACAAAGGCTGCCACAGTGCCTGCACTCTAAGGTCACCAAGATCTGCCTATGGGAATGCCTTCCCTCACTTTCCGGAGTTTTCAGTGGAGAAATCATGTTTTAACTCGGGCTGGGACTTTCCAGGAGCTGGAGACCTCAGTCTCTGCCCTTCAATGGGAGTGCAACCACTTCCTCCTCCTTAAATCCTCGATCTTGCACGACTTCTACTGAATTCAGTAACAACTGCCTTCACAACACATTTTACAGCAGCAGTTTTAATGAACCAGTAAGATGGTACAACTATTATTTTTTTGGTGACAAGTAACTGTAAGAAATGTTCCAGTCTCCTTTTCCAAGGAGCTCACCAATTCCAGCCCGTGTTAAAAAAAAAAAAAAAGCCCAGTCCAAAGATTGCAGGATTTCTCAAGGGGAAAAAAAAAATATAAGGCAGCCCACAAAAATTTATGAGTGCCTGCATTTCCTCTGCTCGAGACATAACAAGTGAAGCACTGTCTAAGTGCAAAATACACAGGAGAAATGACTGCAGAGTAAGCTCTCTACAAGGAAAATAATTCCCAAGTGCAGCTTTCCAGCTCTGAAGAGGTTAATACATTTCCTAACTACAATCAAAAATGCAGAGAACAGCATACATTTTGCATCTTAGCCACTGAAATTTTAGTTTATCATAGATAAAGAGCAGTGAGGAGGTTAATTCAGGCAACCCCTTTGAACCAGGATTTTCAGTTCCCTTTTCACCTACTTGAAACCTCAAGACTAATGCCAAGAGGTGAAAAAAAACCCCAAACTCAAACTCTACTGTTTGAGTGGGTCTGCAAGAGCATTTTACTGGGTAGAGCTGCCTGTAGATGTATCAGCTGCATAAAGAACCATCACTACTGAAAAAAATAGATAAAACACCAACACAACCCTAAAAAATAACTCAGTAACTACAAGGGGAAATCCGTGCTGGCTTTGGTTAGGTGGCTGCTGGCCCCTGCCCCAGCCCCAAAGGTTGGGGGGAAAGCAGAAGAGCACCTACATTTCAATCTGGAAAACTTAAAAGAGCTGCAGTGCTGTGGGATCAGGCTTGGGGGACAGCAGAGCATCCCCATTTCACCCTGGGGAATAAAACAGAGCTGCAGTGGTGTGGGATCAGGTTTGGAGAAAGCAGAACACCCCTGCTTCACCCTGGAGGATGAAACAGGGCTGCAGTGCTGTGGGATCAGGCTTGGGGAAAGCAGAGCACCTCTGTTTCACCCTGGGGAATGAAACAGGGCTGCAGTGCTGTGGGATCAGGCTTGGGGAAAGCAGAATACCCCTGCTTCACCCTGGAGGATGAAATAGGGCTGCAGTGCTGTGGGATCAGGCTTGGGGAAAGCAGAACACCCCTTTCACCATGGGGAATGAAACAGGGCTGCAGTGCTGTGGGATCAGGCTTGGGGAAAGCAGAATACCCCTGCTTCACCCTGGAGGATGAAATAGGGCTGCAGTGCTGTGGGATCAGGCTTGGGGGAAATCAGAGCACCCCTGTTTCACCCTGAAGGATGAAATAGGGCTGCAGTGCTGTGGGATCAGGCTCAGAGGAAAGCAGAGCACCCCTGTTTCACCCTGAAGGATGAAATAGGGCTGCAGTGCTGTGGGATCAGGCTTGGAGAAAGCAGAACACCCCTTTCACCACGGGGAATGAAATAGGGCTGCAGTGGTGTGGGATTAGGCTCAGAGGAAAGCAGAACACCCCTGTTTCACCCTGGAGGATGAAATAGGGCTGCAGTGCTGTGGGATCAGGCTTGGAGAAAGCAGAACACCCCTTTCACCATGGGGAATGAAACAGGGCTGCAGTGCTGTGGGATNCACCCCTGTTTCACCCTGGAGAATGAAACAGGGCTGCAGTGCTGTGGGATCAGGCTTGGGAAGCAGCAGCACAGCCCCGGGCTGGGCTGCTACCGGCAGAGGCTGCGGGCCAGCGCCGGGGCCTGTAAACATCCCCACCGCCTTTATTGGCAATTACCGCTGAAGGTCACACATCAGCAGCAGGCCTAAATTCCAGGAAAAAAAGCTCTTCTTATGTAACTGCTGCCTGAATGTTGGCAGGTGCCCAGCGGAACAGCTCACTGCAATGTGGCTGGGAGGGGAGAAAAAAGGAATATAAAAAAAAAAAAAAAAAAAAGAAAAGGCAAAGGCAAAGTAGGCCATCTCGCAGCGCGATCGGCATCCTGCGCGTGCCACCTGCAGGTCAGCACCAGCGGGGCCCTGCCTGGCAGCCCTGAAAAGATCCATGGCTTCTCCAGGACGGGGGTGTTTTAGTACCCAGGACTCGCACTGCAGGTGGAAACTGGGCCACGGTGTCCCCAAAGGGCAGGCCTGGCCGGGGAGGATGGGCAGGAATGTCCTTTCCCAGTGCCCCGGCAGGGAGGGAGGGAGGGAGGAGGCTGGGCTGGAGCACAGGGAGCCCACGGTGCAGCTCACCATGCAGCAACACCAGGCAATCTGCATTTGCATCACGCCTGCACCTCTCAGTGGGTTGAGGATTGAATTAACAGCAAATTAAGCTGTTGTGTCTAATTACAGGCAGGGTTTAGCTCTCGCTGTTGTGTGAAGATTCACACTTGGTGGCACTCGGGAAGAATTCACCTCGGCCCTGAAGCTCTTCCCTGAGACAGCAGCAGAGGCAGCAGCCCCATCAGGACAGGATTAGAGCAGCTCCAGCCCAGGGAGAGGCCACCAACAGAGGCTCAGCCCAAGGGCTTTCAAGGACAATGCCCTGCCTTGGGGTTTTGGCTTTATCACCTGCACAGGGCCCATGTCAAACACACCCTGTTGAGCTCTTCAGCTCCTGCTCCCACCCCACGCCCCAGGAGAGGCAAAGAGCAGCCCCAACACAACCCAAAGGCCAAGCTCTGACCTCACAGTTTCCCAAGACCAGGAGAGAACCAACACAACCATGGTGCCAGCGTGGTGTGGCACAGTTCCCCATGGTTTGGGTTTTCTATCAGCTGCTCCCTGTCCCTCCTTTCCACCATGAGGGGAATCACAGATAAACCCTCAACAGATGTGTGAGTTAGGACAACAGCACCACCTCTCTGTTCCACTTCCACTCCACTTCTCCAGCACCCAAAGCCCCCCCAGCTCAGCCCAAAATTGTTCAGGGCTGGTGCTAACCCCACACTCGAGGGATTTGCTGCCATTGGGTGAATTCCAGCATTGTTCACCCACTCACAAAGGACACTCCCTTCTTCACTCACAAAAAGGTTAAAGAGGGTCTGTCATGACTTTCTATCACGATTTTCACTAACAAACACATGGCCCTCCTGGCATTTTTAACCTCCTTTGTTTTTTGGACCCACTGCTCGCTGGGATTACCTTGCAGGACACAACTAAGATAACTCAACCCACATAAAAAACCACTGTGAAATCATGCCATCAACAGTCACTTCAGTGGAGTTTCCCCTGAGGGAATAGGGAGCACTTCAGCTGATCGAAACAATTAAATTGTGCCTAGTTCTGACAGAAAAACAAGTTAATAATTTTACTAATAATGGAGGTTTTTTGTATTCTTTGCCCTAAATGTTTACCATTTCCAGGGCTGACAAGGGGAAAAAAAGGAAAACAGAAAACCCCAGGACTTCTGAGACTTGCCAGTGGTTCCAGCTCCATCTGAATCCCCTTCCCTATGCAGCCAGTGCTCAGTGCTGATGGTTATACACACACCTGCTCCTGCCATGCACTTGCTCCATTAAGGAGCAATAAAATTCCTCCTTTGCAGCCTCCAGACCAAATCCTAAATTGCTCTGCATGCTCTGGCTGATTTACTGCAGACAAAGACAGCGCACAGCCAGAAACCAAAGGGGAAAGAGTTTCACATTATGACTTAATTTGCAATTAAACAATTCAACTTTCTCTCTGAAGTTTCTCCAAGTTAAAATGATACATATACACACGTGCTATTCTGGGAAGCTGCAGCAGCACACCATCCAAAGGACCTGGCCTGATGGAAGCATTTCTGTGCTACAGGGTAACTTCTGGAAACCAGAGCAGGCTGCTGGTGTGCATGTTCCAGGTAAAAAGGGGAAAAAACTGGGTTTATTAACAAAAAAACAAACCAAAAACCAGAGAAACAGACAGCAGAGCACCTCTGTACTGCCAAAATTGTGTGTGAAGCTTAGAGACACACCTGAGATCTCGTCCCAGCACAGCTCAGAGGTGATGGCAGGGCAGGAAATGAACTTGTGCAACAAGAAATTTTTCTTTCATGTCAAAATCAGACTCTAGGCTGAAAGTAGTGATGGGAGACCCATTTCTTAGCAAAGGGACCTTCAGCTCCAGCCCTAACAGCCCCCCTGAACAGAAAACACCCAGCAGGCCAACCCCGGGTGATGTGTACAGCATTTGTCTGCTTCAGTGACAAATAGTTTGGCTTTCAAATCCATTTCACCAGGTAAGGTCCTCAAATATTTCATTTTCAGAATGGGGTTTACCCAGCAAATTCAGGTGATTAACATCAGAATTAACAAGTCACGCCGCAAACTGCTTTCTGTAGATTTCATTACCTACTCCACTAAATAAAGGTCAGAAATGCTTTAGACATTTTAAGTGGTTGAGCTTTGTTCCAAATAAAAGGCTGGCTTGGGAGAGAACACAGGAAACAAAGCACTGAGAGGAAAATATTTCTTTTTTCCGTGGTATTTCAGTAAAATAAGGTGCCAGTCAATCACTCTCTCAGTATTATACATTTATGCAAATTCCACACCCACACCAGGGTTTTTTTGAGCTGATGAGGAAGTTGCACAGCAGAGGCAGCTCAGCTCCCTCCGCCCTGCTGCCCCAACCAAGACTTGGCTTCTCGCAGTCCTTGCAAAGATCCACTTCAGTTAAACTCCAGGCTTTCCCTCAAACAGGGCTTTTCACCCAGGAACAGCTTCCCAAGTCACTGATCCCTCAGGGTTACACACCACCCATCCCACTGCTTGACACCCAAACCCAGCTGAGGCACAGCAAGGATGCTGGAATGCTCTCAGTGCAGGACTGTCACCTTTTTGGGAAGAGCAGCAGCACAATCTCTGCACAAGGACCTGCCCCTCTCCCCAGTCCCACCTGCACCCACCTTCTCCCAACTCCTGCATGGACACCATTAAACCTCACTGTTCAGCTTTCCAAATAAAATAAGCCCTTCACATCTGACACAGAATGGTGGCCAAGTGCTAAATGCTGACTGCTTAGAGCAGTTCACCCTCCAGATCTGATCCTAAACTCCACGGGATCTACCATGGCACCAGCTGATTGCAGACTACCAAAAATGACAACAACTCCATTTGGGTTAATACTCCAAGTCACGACACATGGAATTAGTTATGGTAACTACTCCCAGGATGGACACACAGCAGACTGAAAACTCCACTAATTCACTGACACAGGCACACAAATCAGAACGCTCAGTGCTGCAGAGACAGGACAGATCACAGGGCTACTGGTAAAACAAACACCATAGAAACAACACTGGAGAAAAGAAATAAAATTAAAACCTCAGCATTATCCAATTCAATGGTAATCTGCTGGGAAAGAAAGAAGGGGAAGAATTGAAAGCAAGGATTAGTAAGAGAAGTGAAACATAAATTTCAAGTAAGGATCTTATAAATCATTTAACACTTTAATGCTGCAATCCAACATTGTTTTTGCAAGTGGGCATGAGGAACATCTGCCAGCGCCGGGTTAGGGAACAGACACTGCTGGGAATGCTGTGCCAGGCAGCTTGGGAGGCAGGATGTACCCTGGCTTTGTTCCTGTGCCAGGGACAAACCACGTGGGCTGGCTGACCCGGAGCCAAGGACTTCACCCTTGGGCACGGGAGTGTCACGAGCTGCGAGCAGCAACAGTGCAGGGGCTGCATTTCCACTCTGGGAGGGAAAAAATGGAGCTTTCCAATGCAAGTCCTGCAGAGCTGAGGCGAGTCAGCTGGTAGGCACCCGGAGAGACGTGCATGAATGACATGTTTCAGCACAGTGAAAAACTTGGGTCTAGCCTACACTGTCAATGTAGAGCAGTTTTGTGCCTATTAAATACTCCACAGTATGCTCCCCGTCACTGAGCCATCCTGAGCGCGTGCCAAGCGAGGAGTCTTCAGCAATATGGAAAAATTTGAGCCTTCCCACAGGGCTTCTGTACATCTGTGCTCTCCCCACAGGTTCTGCTGGCTGCTGAGGAGCCCCAGCTGTGGGGCTCAGGCCCTGGGTGACAGCAGCTCACCCTGTGTCCTCCTGCACTGCCCACCTTCCCCAGGGCCACGGGGCAGGAGGGTGAGGTGATCTGTGGGCTGGGAGAGCCAGGACAGGAGCAGCCCTGTCCTTCTGTAACTCAGGCTGTTCCAGCCAGCACCACGTGCTGCTGCAGCAGATCCAGGGGTGCTGTCAGAACCTCCCCAGAGCCCTGGGGCTGGGCAGGGGTGTGGAGGGACAGCTGAGAGCCCTGGCACAGCGACAGGACAGGACTGACAGCTCTGCACTGCGAGAGGCTTACACAGGTTCCTAGGAAGAAACCCTTCCCTGGGAAGGTGGGGAGGCCCTGGCACAGGCTGCCCAGGGAGAGAAGCTGTGGCTGCCCCGTCCCTGGGAGGCTTTAAGGCCAGGCTGGGCTGTGGAAGGTGTCCCTGCCCATGGCAGGGAGGGAACTGGGTCATCTCTAAACCTTTCCATGGCTGTGTGCTTGTGAGGTCAGTAAGCTGCTCACAAGGGTGAGTTCTGCCTCCCTGATGTATGGAACCCACCTCTACGTAGGGACTCCAGGATTTACAACGGGGTTTTTACAGTATAAGAGGGGTTTTTCCTGTTTGTTTTTTTTTTTTTTTTGTTACACTACAGGATGACTTTTAAAAACAAAAGGTGCTGCCTTTTAGGTGGTGACTAAATTCAGTTCTCTGAGTCACAGGGGAGAATAAATCCGACTGCACTGCTCACAGCCAGACAGCAAAAGCTGTTCTACTACTACTCACAGTCTATCTGTGAGCAATCAGCTGCCTCTTCCGACTGGGAAATCACAGGCAGGCAGATCCTGACTCCTTATGGAACGGAGCTACTCCGTCAGAAATTAATGCTTCTGCCACACTTTGAAGATTTTTTAGCATCTTGTGGGGTTCTCCATGGTCTGAACGGTGTAAGGCATGTTAACTGCAGCTTCTAGAAATACTGCTTGATCCAAGTTAGCTGAATAAAGTCTAAGAAACTCCTCGAAATTAATTTCCATTTTGGGAAATCTCTCAGTGGTAGATTACACTTCAGGAAAACTCTCAAAGCTCTGATTTGGGTTTCACTGGTGTACAGTATATACAATATGCATCACACACTGCTTTTATTACTTAAGGTGACCTTGGACAGTGGCTCCTGGGAGGATGCACTGATAGAGAAGTGTAAAATGGGATCTATGGTTACACTGAATCTGTTACACCCCTGGTGCTGAACATCAGGAAATACCAGCACTCACTAGAGGCTCACCAATCCCACTCCTTTCCCAGGAGCAAAGTGACTTCTGCAGGCCACAGCCAGCCCCTCTCTGCTGGGAAATCTCAGAGAAGGGACCCTGAGGAGGGGACAGAAGGTGATGGCCCAGCACAGGATTTGACCACTCCAGCAGAGAAGGACAATGTGCTCCAAGCTGACACCTGCAGCTGTGCCCTCCCCTACCCAGCCTGCTCCCTTCTTATCCCACAGGGATGTGCTGCTTTCCTGCAGCTGGCCAGGGAATTCCCTCAAGCCAGTGAATTTTCTCAAAACCACTGCTGCTGCACAACGAGACAGTCCCCAGGCAGGAGCAGGGCAGCAGCTGGAGCTGGGCTGGCACCTGGCAGCACGTGGGAAGAGCTTTCCTGGCAGGGCAGGGAGCACAGCCCTGGCCATCCCTACCCCTTGGGCATTTTCCTGGGAGTCTCCTGCTCCCTGGCACTGCCTGTGCTCCCTGGCTGTGCTGGGAGCAGCCCACACGTGCACACCCATGTGTGCCAGGCTCCCAGAGCCCTGCTCCTGCCTCCTGGGGACATTCCCAGCTGGCCAGGATGTGCCAGGTGCCTCTGCCTGTAGAGCATCTCCCCTCCTGGCAGCTGCTACAAACAACTCCTGCTGTCTGCAAACTGTCAAGTTTTTTGCCCTTTTTTCTGTGAACCGAGCAGGAGGCAACAGCTCCAAACCCACCTGTGGGGGAGAACTGGACTGAGACATCACCTGCTCCTGAGCAGGGCCTCCCAGGGGCAGAGAGAGCCCTTCCACATCACAGCTTCCCCAAATCCCCACTCCCAGCTGCTCCCCAACACCTGCACTGCAGGGTGAGCTCCTCTGTCCCCACTGGGTGGCAGGGGAAGAACCTCAGCTGATCAGAATTCCAGGAGAACCTACAAACCCCAGCCTCAGCTGACTGCAACCACTTCTATAAACACAAACAGATGGGTGCATACACACTGTCCTGATGGAGGTAGAGAACAGGTCTGTACCTACAGAAAAATGTTCCTCTCAACCAGTCAAGAGTTGTATGTAAGAAAGGGAAAGAAGAAACATGGGTGGGTGTACAGAGAGTTTCCATCTAGAAATCACAACAAGATTACTCACTGGTACACAAATTCAAATTAACTACAAAACACCCTCTTGTTGCAAGGTTTCATGACCTGAAGAGTCACCTAAACCCAGGAGGATGATTAAGAGGTTATGGCCTTCAGAAAAAGGTAACAAAATTGATATTTCAGAGTGCCAGCAACTGCAGGGATTAGACTTAAACTTGCCAGTCTCAAGAAGAAAAGCAACCAAAACAAGCTTAACCTCAAATATGATTTGAAAGGTATTAGTGGACTAAAAATATTTTGTCCCTGCTCCAGCCTAGAAGTGCTTACACATACAAAACAGCTTGAAAAAGCAGGGGTTTTATTTTCCTTTACTGAATAAAGACAGTGTTTAACAGAATGATGGACTGTACCTTACCTTTTCTCCATAGCCTCTATCTTTGGTCATCATTTCCCTGAGCGTCTGTAATACCTTAATACACAGCTTCTCCTCATTCTCCTCCAGCAGCTGTTTTGTGTGCTTAATTAACCTGAAAAGAGCCAGCACTCAGGTGAGGGCAAATATTCTAAAAATGGGGTAAGATACACATGCTTATCCTAATTGGTTTATGCTGCACACAAGGTTTATCACCAAAGTGACTGTTACAAAGCCACTTTGGAGCTTTCTCTCCAGAGCAACACCTGACAGGTGCCAGGGGAAGCTGTGGAGGAACCTGCAGCCCCTGGGCAGGAAAAGAGCAGGCAGCAAGGAACCAGTGGGATCCAGGACCTGATGGTCCTCCAGAACCACCAGTCAACAGTAAGAAATTTATTCCACTTGGTTAAAAAACCAGACTGAGAGCCCTGGAGGGTGCAATCCCAAATCCATCCCACCCCAGCACTTGGGACTAACTCAGTGCTCAGCTTCCACAGCCTCTGTATAGAGCCCACCCCTGCAGGAGGTGACAGGAGAAGCTGGATCTGCTCTAAATTGCTCTCTAAATGACATTGTGATCTTCCCCTTTCCTCTCCTCTAGCTGTGGTGATGCCCATGACAACAACTGATCCTGATGTATTCACCCAGCACCTCCCAAACACTCCTGGGTGAAGGCAGGTATCAATAACTGGATCAGCTCCAAATTTAACTCATTTATACAACTGCTCAGGACATTTGCACCTTGCAGCAAACAGACATTTTTAAGCATTAGCGGGGAGAACATACCAACCAGTCTTTCCCCATTCCCACAAACAGTTTTCTTTCCCCCTCCAAGGTCAGGCTGCCCCGACCATATCACAAGACACTGATTTTTCTAGGTTATTTCAGAGTACAGTAAGCATTTACCAAGCTGGGCAAGACAGCTCCATTCCACAGGGCACGGGAAGATTGGGAAAAGGCCAAACAAGCCAAACTTCCAGGACAACTTACTTGCAAATGAAACCTCCGCTTTCACATTTCCTCCTGGCATCCGTGTTCTCTGGGAAGAGCAGCTCAGGCCTGTGGAGCACATCCACCAGCACTGACAGCTCTGCCTGGACCAGCGGGCGCAGGCGATCCTCCAAGGCTGACACAATGTCCTAGGAAACAACCCCGGCCGGGCTTGAACCAACATCAACAACACACACACTTACAGGTGAATTCATCATCAACAACACACACACTTACAGGTGAATTCATCATCAACAACACACACACTTACAGGTGAATTCGTCTGACTAACGGTGGGTGAGGGACAGGACAATTAGGTCTGAGTAAAAGACCTCAGGGTTTGCTCAGGTGGGATTTCAGTTTTGCTGCGCCCCTGCAGGAGGAAGGGGAGCTGTGCAGTCACCTGTAACCTCTCGATGATGTTCCTGTAGTCCCTGGAGGCGGCGAGCACCGAGTCCCTGCGCGCGGCGTTCCTGGCGGTCATCCGCCAGTTCATGGCAGTCTTCTGCACGATGTTGTGGGACTTCAGGAACAGGTTGTTCACCTGGCTGTCCAAATCCACGGGGATTGCAATGGCTCGGCTCTTGGCTGCAACAAGCAAAAGCAGCGGGAGCTCAGACCTTGAGCCCACCAACCAACAAACCAACACAAAAACAGGACAAAGGTCTGTGCAAGTCCCTCCTTCTACAAGCTCGCCTTCCCAGCCTCAGAGGAAACAACCTCAAGTTTAGATTGGACATTGGGAAATTAGGACATTAGGATTTTTTTATTTTTTCCACAGAAAGGGTTGTAAAGCATCAGAAAGGGCTGCCCAGGGAGGTGGTCAAAAAACATTTGTATGTGGCACTTGAGTTTGTGTTTCACTGGTGACCACAGTAGTGGTGCTGGGCTGGCAGTTGGACTTGACAACCTTAAGAGATCTTTCCCAACCTTAACCATTCCATGACTCTTTGAGTGCATTTTAAACAGGGCAGTTCCCAGTCCCTGAGCAGGGTCAGGCCTGGGCAGGATGATGTTTAGAGGCTTCCACACCTCAGTGCTGTTAGTGTTGTTTGAAGTGTGGGAGTAGGAATCTGTCCCTAAACACACACCCCCAACAACTCGTGCTGGCACACGTGGACACACAGCAGCAAAACTTGACCCCATATGCAGTACAAGCTACTCCTGTGGACACTGAAAGTGGAGCAAATTTACAGGCAGGAGAGGCACTCCCAGCTGCACCAGGGAAGGGTCAGGTTGGACATCAGGAGGAATTTCTTCGTGGAAAGGGTGCTCAGGCTTTGGAACTGCCCAGGGAGATTTAGAGTCTCCATTCCTGGAGGTGTCCAAGGGCTGGGTGTGGCACTCAGTGCTGTGGGCTGGGGACCAGGTGGGCACTGGGCACAGCTGGGACTCCATGATCCTGGAGAGCTTTTCCCACCTCAAAGATTCCATGAAAACTTCTCCCTGCTGCAGATTCAACAGGGCTGCAGGGAGCTCTGAGGTGAGACAGAGAAAGCACTTCAGGTGACAGTGACAACCCCCACTGCTCAACCACAATGATCCATCAGCGTAAGCCTGCACTGTGAGGTACCCCCAGGTGGCACCTGCAGGCCACAAACTGCCCTGTCCCTGTGGCAGGATGACACACCAGCAGCAAGTCCTGGACAGGCAGGCAGCTCTGCTCAGCCCCACTCCTTACCTACGTCGGAGAGCACCCGGATGCAGCTCTCCACAGAGGCCTTCTGGCTGGGCATCAGCCAGGTGCAGTGGTAGACCCTGAACACCCCCTGCAGCAGCTGCACGAACACGGGCTGCCGAGTCTGCAAGGCAAGCACAGCACAGTCACAGCCCTCACCCCGAGAGCAGGCCTCAGCTGCTCCCAGCCCCAGTCCAGCTGGCTGTCCCTTCTAACTGGTCTGCAGCCCTTGTTGGGCAATTCTCCGTGGTAGCAGGGTATCTACCACGGGATCAGCAACTGGATGGGAAGGGTGGGAACTGAGGCTGCAAGGGAAACATGAAACAGGAGCTTCTGCAGCAGAAAGCCCTGGTAATTGAGGCCTGACTAAGCAAAGGAAATGAGCAGACACCTTCATCTGTTTTATCAGAGCTATCAGCAACCCTGGCACACAGATTCCTCTTTCAGTGTTGACCAGCAGCTGACTCAAGAGGCCACAGGTAAATGGGACTTGGCTATGTGACAGCACAGCTCCAGAGCTGGAAACTCGTGTTCCAAGCATTATTAGCTGGTATCCAACTCACTACGAAACCAGCTGTGTGTTATTTGGAACACAGGCAGTGGTTAGTGGCAAACACTGCAGCTGCTACGCATCAGCCAAAATCAAGGTGTGGCTTTCACCCCTGAATTTCACACGGTGATCTTCCACTACAGACAGGTGAGCTGCTCCAACACACCCAAGCCCATGAGCCCTGTTCCTTCACCTCTGCAGCTGCCCAACAACAGTGACCAAAAAATCCACTTGGTTTTCTACAGTGATTACTCAGTACAACACATTTTACCTGTAGAGGAAAGAGCATTTTAAATATTTCAGCCTCAGAGGGAATACCCTGCTGTCCCGGTGCCCACTAGCTACAGAATGCTTCTATCAGCTAAAGGAACTACACCACAGTGCAAACACCACGGGACTTAGGAACCAGGGAAAAAATACCTCATTTATTCTGGCCAACAGTAAAGCCTGTTTGCAAGAAAAAAGCGGAGTTAGAGTAAAAAGCCAAATCTATGAGCTAATTAAATCTATTAGATCAATTAAATCAAACACCATCAGAAAACGTACAAGAGGAGAACCAAAATTCAAGCCCCAAAAGTTGCTAGGAGGCAAATACCCATTATCCTTTCTGGAAATAAGCCAAGCACCAATAACCATGGCAAACAGCAGCATTCACCCAGGGCCCTGAAAATAACTGCATGTTTGGATTTAAACCACCCACATATTCCTTTTAGTTCATGTCCAAAGAATTTTTGGTCTTAAAAAGCCTTTAAGACATTTCATTTGCTTAAACAAGGTCAAATCAAATAGGAAATTTATTCCACGTCCCTCAACTGCACTTGGGAAGGGAAACCTTGGGCAGCAACAATTTTGGAGGCAAACAGGCTGAACAGTGTTTGTTAAAGGGAAGCTGTGGGCAGCTGTCCTTTGCCAGGAGATTTGTGCTCTCCTAATTTTACATGATTTGAACCACATGATGGATGGACAAGGTGTTCCCTGAACCAGCAAGGCTGGGCCTGACTCAGGGCAGGAAGAATTTCAGTCAAACAAGCCCTGACATGAAGGAGCAGGAGGCAAGAGAAGGCTGGAAGAGATGAGAAGGTGTAGCAGGAAGGGCAGGGAGGGACTGTACCCAGAGCAGAGTGGCCATATCCCTCCCCCAAAGAGATCAGAGATCACCTGCAGCACCTCAGGGGGAAGGAAATCCCACCTGGAGCAGGGATGGGCACCAGGCAGGGAGAATCCCTGGGTATAGACAAGAGTATTGACAGGCAGGAAAAGGGAGAGGAACTGCTTTTAACTTGGAGATATAGAGGAAAGATGAATCTAGGACAAGGCAGATCTATCAACTGAGATGGGAAAAGAGGTGAACCAAGTGACTTCATCTTGCTAGACAGAGGGGGAGATTGAGAAACTAAAGAAAAACTGCTGATAGAACATTAACAGATGGCTAAAATAGGATGGCAAGATGGGTATTCAAATGCTGCATCTCAGAGATGACAGCTGAGAGCAGGGCAGCTCAGGTACATGGCACAGAGGGAAGGGCAGAGCCCGGGGACAAGGCCACAGTCTCCATTTCTCACTGCTCTGATGAGCACAGAAGGTGATGGGTAACAGCAACTGAAGCCACCTGAGAAGCAGGTGACCTCACCTGACCTCACCTGAGCTGCTGCACTGCTCAGACTCAGGTGAGGTCAGAGATGTGGCAGGGGTAGGACTGGATGAGCTTTGAGACCTGGAGGCTGCACTGCAAACATCTGCCTTTGGCACTACCAGGCTGCATCAAATTTCAACAAGTGCCCCTCTCAACCTCCTGCCAGAGCTGCCAGACACCTGACCACTCCACCCACAGCCTCCCAGAAAGTTATTTATGAATAAAGAACAGCATTATCTTTGTGCAAATACAAATATTAGGGCAACCTCCTGACCCTGCTGCTCTGCTGTACAAATCTCTGCCTTCTCCTCTTCACAAGTGTTCCAAGCTCCTCCTTCACATTTCCCCAACTTTTGAACAAGGCAAAAATCTACTCAGTGAGACACATGAGAGCTTCTGGATTTTTGTTCTGAATCCTTTTTTTTTAAAGGGAAATTAGACTCTTTCTGTAAAATATGCTGCCCTTAATCAGTCACCCTTGCTCCCTCTGTGATACCTGTGGCAGGGGGTTGCACAAGATAGGCTTTAAGGTCCCTCCCAACACAGACCATTCTGGGATTCAATGACACACAAGAACTCCCTACAAAAGACCTTGGTGGTAGCACTGATGAATTAATGGGACACTTGAGCTTTTCCAGAAGAAGATTTGTACTGTGACCTAAGTACTTTTCCATTTCTACAGCAAAAACACCAGCAACGTATTTGCTCCCCAATTACACCACCACTGCTCCCTGCTTTTGCACTGCTAAATGGCACCAAAGGGGAATGAACACGACTGCCTTGGCAGTGCTCTCCCTGCTGACGCTGTGTGTTTGCCCACCTGCAGGGTGGTGCTCTGGTCAGAGAAGGGGGAGCTGAAGAAGGTGGTGACGATGCTCATGACGATCTCGGTCACGTACTTCTCCAGGATGGAGTCTGCGTGCTTCCTGTCGCTGGTGTTGTTGCAGGCCTGCAGCACAAACCAGAGCAGGGTCAGGAGCAGCTCACTGAGACTGGAACTGCTCATTTCCCGTTGTCCTGGCCCCAGCAGTTCAGTGATACTGATGCAACTGGGGCTCTGCCCTTGCAGCACAGGCCACAGCAAAGCCAGCGCTGCTCCTGGTTTGATGTGCTGGCACAGAGCACGCCTGGGGGGAGGGAAAAAAACCCACAGGGTCTTGGAGGAAAGCAGGAGCAGGATGGGGAGGACTGAGGTGTAATGCTTTCGTATGGGGAAATACTTGGAATCCCAGGCAAAAAGCCATATGGCCAAATAAACACCCAGCCTGGAAAACAATCTGTCCTGACCTGCCAAAAAACGCTGAGTGCTGCTCAGGAAGGAGCCCAGTGATCCTGGCCAGAATAAGCAGGCCAGGTGGCAGGACAGAAAAGGCACTGGACAAAAGAGCAGGGTGTGGAGCTTCACTGAGCTTTGGGTTTGGGCTTTTTTTTCTTTTAAAAAGGAAAATATGAATGTGTTCCATGGAATATGACTAATGGAATCCACAGGCATAAGGAAAAGGAGGCACATATTTGCAGGGACAGAGTATTCAGGGTACTTATTGCCTTGATGCACTGGGATGTCTTACCCCTACTGCTGTGGATTAAAGAGGTTTTTAAGCTTTCTGAACTCAGCTCCTTGGTGCAGATACATTACCCGACAGATGTCAACCAGGAAGTTCTCAAACAGCTTCCACATGTGATTACTGGTGTAAATCTCTTTCATTTCTACTTCTGTGTCCACATAGCAGTGATTCAAGAAGTTGATGTATGCTATTTTGACCTAAAAGTAGAGAAAATAATTCACAGAGAATAAAAACCCGAACAGTGGCATGAATGAATATAATGTCCCATTAAAACTGCTACATAGATCATTTGGAATTCTACTTCTTCCTTTTACTTAAACACTGGTGAAATTTAATGCCGTGAATAGCAAGACACCATCCAATAAAAAAACCACCAGGATTACTGCAGACAAAACGTCAGCATAATAATAATTTCCAGTTCTGCAGAACCATCTGTTCAAGGTTAGCAGCACCATCCATAAACCTCTCTGCCTCAAGAACCCTATAAAATAACCAAGTACAGCATCACATTCCCACTCTCAGGGTATGGAGGAAGTATAAAAGGATTTAACTTGGTTATCCAGGTTGGCTGGGGGTGCCAGCAGCAGCAGCAGGGAAGGACTCCAGCTTCCCAGCTCGCTGCCCACCTGCACCAACCCCCTTGCCAGGCCAGACTCAGCAGTAGCAACCCTCTCTCACCCAAAACCCAGCACATTCCAAACACAAACAGCCCAGTTCCCCTCTAAGCCCTCACCTCAGGTATGCAATCCTCGTGGGTCACCACCCTGACAATGTCATCCAGAGGGAGGAGGGAGTTGCACTTGATTTCTGTGTAGACGTTTTTGCCCTCTGTGCACACAGCCAGCAGCTCCACCAGGTGGATGTGGTACATCAGGGGGCTGTTCTCATCCATCCGGTCCCTCTCTGACCTCATCATCTGCACCAGGGTCTGGAAGGAGGCTCTGTCATTGTAGAACA
Source organism: Rhadina sibilatrix (assembly GCA_013400275.1). NCBI lineage: Eukaryota > Metazoa > Chordata > Aves > Passeriformes > Phylloscopidae > Rhadina > Rhadina sibilatrix. The sequence continues at coordinate 147,942 of VWYO01006591.1, forward strand.
CCAGCACATCTTCCCCTGCATTCACCAGCTACAGGGCAAGGAGAGGAGAACATTCCATCAGCAGTGCCTGGGATCCCCCCACAGCATCCCCCTCGCTGGGGCTGCCCCACTGCACGTCCCCACTGCTGCTGCTCAGCCCCTCAGGGACACAGGGCCCCAGGGGGACATTCCCCATTGAATTGATCACTTCTGAACTGCTGAAGAAGTTCAAAGCCACTCCAGCTGCCTGCTTAGCCAGAAGCTGTGCCAAGAAGTTTGTGACTTTCCACTGTGCCTTTCCATCTCCCGTCGGTCACCCCGGGTGAGTTTCTAACACAGCCCCTGGTGCTGGTGGAGAGCTGCCCAGGGCACAGGGGATGGGAGGACTGCAGGGCTCACTCCTTCCACCCTTCCCAACAAACACCTGCCACTTTCCAAGGCCAGAGAGTGACACTTTAAGTCAGAGTCTGAAGATTTCCATCAGCTTCACATTTGACACCTGGCTGGCCACAATTTCAGAGCAGCTCAGACCTCCTGGAACTCCAGGAAAGGAAGGAGATGGAGCAAACAGAGCCTTGGTCCAGGCTGGGCACTGCTGAGCACACAGCTGGAGGGATCCAGGGCTGTCCTCCCACAGGGTTTGGGAAAAACAGCAGGATACAATACAGAAGAAAACCCCCAGGGCAGCTGCTGACCCCGAGGAAGCCCTTTGCTGGGCATCTCACACTCAAGTGTTGAGGAGCTGGTTTTGGGCTGAATAACAAAATCTTAAAGATTTTTGATCCACCTAGCACGATTGATGCTCAAAAGCCAGATACAACAAATCTGATCCTGGGGCTCCCCCTGCTGAGGAGGCCAAAACATCCCATCAGATGTGCAGATCTGCCAAACAGATCCCACCCAACATCCCACTTCATGCCATTCGTTCACCCTTCTCTTTTATCCTGACTCCCCAGCTCCCAGTTACCCACACACCTGAAGCCAATCCTCACCTTCTTCCCCTTCAGCACTTGAACAGCTGAACAAGTACATCTCGCTAAGACTGGAAGGCTTGTGGAGACAGGACAAAGGGAGATGGCTCCAAAGTGAGAGCAGGTTTAGATGGCAGGAAAAATAAGGGTGGGCAGGCCCTGGCACAGGGTGCCCAGGGAAGCTGTGGCTGCCCCATCCCTGGAAGTGCCCAAGGCAAAACTGGATGGGGCTTGGAGCACCCTGGGATAGTGGAAAGTGATTCTATGGTGCTTCTATGATTTCATAAAAAATTCCAATCAAAATACTGTCATGGTGAAATTCTCCCTCTGCTTCAGTGATCTGGATATTAAACTACTTCTCTTTAAGCCCCTTTTACTAGACAAAGGCACCCTTGCTTCCTAACCCCACCTACACGCTGCTGTCTACAGGCCTGGGAAGTACCTCCTGCCATTAATACAACCCCTTGTTACACCTGTGAGTCAAGAGCTCAGAGAGCTTCTGGTCACAAAAAGCCTGAGCTTCCTGGGAGCTGCAATGCTCTTTTTGCACGGTGAGAGCTGTCAGCTTCTTGGCAGTCCCCGAAGCGAGAGGATCAATTTGTCATGTTCACCAACTGCTATGTGCAAACTTCTGTTCAGACCCTGCAAATCTCTGCAGCTCTCACCTCAGCCATTACCATATCTTGGCATTTCTTAATGAATTTCCCCTCTGCCTTGACGATGGTCTGCAGGAACTTGATGTACTGAACGTTCCTGCCGTGCGTCTCGATGCAGTGGACGAAGTGCTGAACCACGCGCTCGTTGATCTCGCTGCAGAGCTGGAAGTTGTTCATGAAAATGTGCTGCATTGTCACTGCTTCCAGGATCTGAGGGAAGGGATGCAAAAACATCAGAAAATCAGCAACCCACCACATCCCCACTGAGGTCAGGGTAAAGCCAACACTCCTGCGGGCACAGGGCTGAAGGGAACTTTCCTGAGGACCTCAGCTTTCAACACCACTGCTCCTCTCTCAGCCTATTTTTCACTCCACTTCAGCCTCTTGAACTTTCTACACTGAAACTGCCCTAAACGAACATCTTGCCAACTTTTGAGGCTTTAGAATGAAAACAAAATGTGACCTCTTCAACCAGTCTTGCGACAGAACAGCCCCAGAGCTATCACCAAGGACAATCCAGTCCCTTCTCTTGCTAGAAGAAAAAAATAAATCATGGCCTGAGGTTATTCTTACCCCTGGGTTAAGGAACAGGTTTATGTGCTTGTGCAGCAAGGCCTGGTTCTGTTGGTTCCCAGCACAGAAGTTCTGCAGGAACTCGTGTGCAAGCTTCATTATCTCCTGCATCCTGGTGTCTTCAGCCTGGCGTTGCATGACAAAGAAGAGGGGGTTAAAAGGAATCCAAAGGTTCACCTTGAGGTGAGCACAGGATGAGCCACGGCTCCAGCAAGGGAACTGTCACGTCCCTCACACCCCAAAGGAAAACAAACCTCCACCCAGTTCACAGACGTTTGGGATGAGCTGGGCCAGCTCCACGCTTCCAAAGAGCGTCAAAAATAAAGCCCATAATAGAAATTACAGTAGTTTATTCTCCAAAAGTGCTGATTTCCACAGCCGGGCCTGCCAGCAACGTGCTTTAGTCACTTCTGAGCTTCTGAACATCCCAGCCCCTTGGCCAAACCACACATCATCACCTCGGGGCTGCCCAGGACAGCTGCCACGTTCCACTGCAGCCACGGCCGGGGAAGCTCGTGGCAAAGCAGGGATGGAAAGCTGCTATTGCACCAGCTCAGCCCAATTCATCTTTACTGGAACCTCCACGCTCCCCCAGCCTTCCAAGCACCGCTGAGGAATCCGTGCCCTTCCTCTGATGTCAGCGTGGATTCCCAACCCGCTGATGGCAGAAGCCGCACTTTGGAAAATTACTGTCTGTTTTTATTTTTGAGGGCTTTCATGGATTTCCAAGGGTGAAAGCCCTTCCACACTGCCTGTCCCACGCACATTCACGTGGAGGGGACAGAAAGGTGATGAGGTGGTGCTGAAGGGGGTTTTTGCTGCTGAGTTTTTAGCAAAATATGACGCAAGAAACCACGAGAATTAACATTAATCAAAGCTACCGTGTAGAATTACTGGTTCTCAGAAACCTGGTGAGTTTGGAACAGAGGACGGCAGAGTGACCAGGAAAATGTGAAGTGGTGCCTCACCTCTGTACTGATAAATACCTGTCACCTGTGACTAATGAGCAGCCAACTGATGACCTTGGGGTGTGCTGTGTCAGCACAGCCTGGTGCTCTGCAGGCTCACAGGCACAACCCAGGCCCAGCGGGCTTCAACCTGAGCACTGAAATGGCTAATTAGGAGCAGCAGGCCTCACCTGGAGAGCCAATGGGTATTTATTCACCTCCAAGGGGGAGTTTAGGATGCTACAGCTGGGGGAGGGTCTGTATCTACTGCTCATAAAACCTCTGGGGGACCAGGCACCCTCTCTTCCCTCATTGTTCCCAGGATGGTGCTCACCATGGCTTAACCTCAAGGCAGCACCTGCCTCACATGGAAAGCTCAGAGTTGAGCCTGAATCCTCAAGTATGGTGCTTGAGTATTTCTTCAGGCCAACAGTACAGAGCTGTATATTCAAAGTTTGTCTGAGCTCGTTATTTCTGAGCGTGGCTATTTTATAGACTGTGAGGCTACATAAACCAGCCTCTGTGCATCCAATCCCCAGGGAGGAGGTTCAGGAAGATTCAGGGGAGGCATGAAAAGCCTGTTAACATGACACAAAGCCCCACCTTCTCGTAAGGGATCTGCAGCAGCTCCAGCACCACGGCGTGAGCTCCCATGTTCCTCAGGAGTCGCTGCTGCTGCTTCCTGCTCTTCCTCACCGAGGCCCCTTCCTGCACGCAGAGCTTGCTGAGCCGCAGCAGGATCTGCAGGAGACACTGGCCTTAGAGCCCCAACTCTGGCTTTTCTTCCAGAGAACGCCAGGTCCCAGAGAGCAGCAACAGGGACCAACTGATCTGCACGGAGCAGAGCGGCTCCAGGCAGCCCCTCGTGGCCCAGGCTCCATCCGTGGCATCTGACTAGGGCTGCTGGACTTGGATGATCCTTGCGGGTCCCTTCCACCTCAGGATACTCTACAATTCTGAGATTCTATGCTCCTGCAGAACTCAGCCGTGTCAAGTGAACCCAACATCAAGCTCCACAGCAGAGCCACAGACACACCTTTAGCTCACACCACACCAGCACCACAGCACGTTCTCGATCTGGTATTTTCTACGTTAAATTTCAACAGCACGGTGGCTTTGAGTGCAAGGTACTCAGGACAGGGCAAGTTAAATGGCTTCTCTCCTTGCTCACTGCCTTTGTAGTCCTTAACAATGCAAATATTGTGTTACCATTGAAACAGCAGCAAACGTCGGGTTTCTCACTAATCCATTCTTAAGGAAAGAATACACACGTCGTGCTTATTCTATCCTGGCTTCTCATTCAAGTTGGGATTTGTTATTACTCAGCAAATAGTTTCCACAATGGCAGAGTGACTCAGACTTTCCTGGGTGCCTCCCTCTGACTGCAGCTCTCCAGAGCTCTGTTACTCATTTACACTTCCAGTGAACTATCAAGAAGCAAAGTTTTACCTCTTTTACTACCCGGTAGTTGTAGCTGCTAGTACTTTCAGGCTTTTGAGACTTGCTGTGACCTTCCTGAGGATAAAACCAGACAATTTATTAGTAGCTTATACTACTGTCTACATGAAGGCTAAAATTACCGTTCTAGGATAGCGCCCGCTCTCCTCCTGGGAAGAACTGTCATCCTCCAGCTCTCTGACAGCCTCAGAAAAGCACATACAATTATCCTGTCAAGTCACATTGACCTCTAGGACACAAAATAAGGTGAGGGTGGGATGATTTCAGAGGCAGCAACCTCCTGTCCTTTGCCTGTCACATTCTGTCTCTAATCAAGAGATTCAAAAAACCCCCTTCCTTTCTCTCCCTCTCTATTGCTATTAAGCTGTCACTGCACAAATACCAACAGATTCCTCACAGCAATGTGTACAAGAAAAGCAACAAGTGAATTACTTGTATTTACTTCCAGCAATAAATGTTCCTAAACCAGGGACTGCTCCTTGGATCCCCTCATCCAGTCTTCCCTATTTGATTGCAGATTATACTCAAAGAGTTCTAAGCCAGATGTGCACATTGGGAAAATCCTGTGTTACCAGGTAGAGATAAAGCACAAGTTCTCTGCTGTCATTTAATCAAGTGCCATGACTCAAAATGCACCACCTGAGCAGTTCACAGCTCTGCCCTTACCTTACTTGAGGTACTTTTGGCTGCACAAATCCAGTGCCATCGGTCAGTGCTGAAAGGACACAGCTGGGGAGCCAGAGCAAACCCAAACCAGCCCTGTTAGACCCTAAAGGTGACACCTCAGTGCTGCTACTGGGCATCACCTGGCTCAAGTTCTCCTCTCATCCCTGCCTCAACCTGAAAGCAGTAGAGAGAACCTCACCTAGGCAGTGTGCTGGGAAGATGGGCCTTGTCACAGTTCTGAAAGCAGCTACTCCCTCCAAATACCCACCCAAACTCACACGAACACAACCTAATTACCTCTTTCTTCTTGTGCTCGTTTTCACCTGGCACACTGTCCATGGCCTCATCAGGACCTTGGCCTTTGTACACCCAGAGCTCAGATTTCTCCACTATTGACCTCAGCTGGTCCAAATCTTGTTTGATCTGCTTGTAGTTGTCAACATCTTGGCTGGTAACGAGCAGTTGAACCTTAGAGGGAGGCAAAGCCATTAGGGGCACAGAAAGGGCTGGGTTCAGCTGCCATGAATACATTCAGATGAGGAGTAACTCTCTCCAAACACACACAGCTACCTGCTTGAAAGCCTGAAGGACTTCTTGTCTCTGGCTGAAGTGCCTGAAGAGCAGCTGCAATGCACCAGACACCAGGGGAGGGTAGTCATGCATCGTTAAATGCAGCAGGACCCGGAGGAAAGTCCTGCCCCCGTGATCATCCAAATCCAGAGGGGTGTTCTCCTCACTGGAAACACAGCAGGAGTTAACCAGCACATTAGACTGAGGGTCCCAGCAGCTTCTAAGTCCTCTCAGCAGTGGCAGAAACCCCCCCCCTTTTTTTTTTCTTATTTTTAAATAAGGGAGGAAATAGTACTGAGATTTTATTGCAACATTGAGCTGAGATGCACTAATCCTGCACCTTGGCTTCCACCCACAGCACAGAGCCCTGCCCTGCTGATCCTTCTGGCTGAATCTCTGCTCCTTATCTCTGGTTTTTGATCCAAATGGACCCCACTCTAACACTCATCAAAGCCATTTTAAGAAAATGAAGCCTGGGCAGCTGGGGCAGCTGTTTTTTCCCAGTCCCCACTCCTTGGGTGCCCTCCAGTCTGGGTACTCCCTCTTCATTAACACCTGTGAAGAGATACTTTCCTTCCACCAAAGATCCCCTCAGCTTGTTCTTCAATGTGTTCAAAATCCAGGGTTCCTGAAAAAATAAGACAAATACATGAGGTCAGAGTGGCAGCAAAAATGTTTCTCTGGCTTAAAAACATTTCAAATGACCAAAGTGGCGAACTGAAACAATCATCCCATTAACCCCATGAAGATTCCAGAGCCTTCCCTAGGCCACACAACCTCATTCCTTGCCAAATAACCCACCTGGTACATTAGCTGGCATTTCTTGACTACTGCTTCCAGTGGGGGATTCAGACATCTGGGCATTGCTTTCATCAAATTCATGTTTAAATATACAAAGCAGGCAGGAGATCCTGTAGTCCAACCTCACGTTCAGAATAAACTGATGAGACAAAAGCAGGAAAAACATTGGAACAATTCGTGGTATTTCCACCACATCTACAATTCACACAAAACAGAGCTACCAATGTGCAACATCAGCTGAGTAGAGATGTGGATTAACCTGGAAAAGTTACCCAGGGTGGTGAGAGCCTGGCACAGGGTGCCCAGAGAGCTTGGAGCAGCCTGGGACAGTGGAAGGTGTCCCTGGCCCATGGCAGGAACTGGATGAGCTTCAAGGTCCTTTTCAACCCAAGCCATTCTGGGATTCCATCTTCCTAAGATATGCAAATGTTGTCTCACAAATCCCCAGAATTCAGTCATATTTTCCAGGGATTTCAACGAGCACGACACACACACATAATAAATACTGATGAGTAAAACATTTTGGCAGAGTTTTGGTGCCTCATTCCTGTGTGATGCTGGCATCCTCAGCCTGTCCCCCAGGCAAGGAAAGCAGCATTTCCATCTCCATCCTGAACACGTGCTGCTGTTCTCCCGGGGTGCTGGGACACAGGAGGAGGACACGAGCTGCCAGGAGCCAGGCTGTGCCATACAAGTCACCACTTCAGCTGGGCTGGACCAGCTGGTGCCAGAGAAACCTCCAGCCCAGCAGAGACCACCTTCCCCATGGTCTTCCTCTTGAGGAAGGAGCTACAAAGCCAAGAACACTCAAGAGTTCCTTCAGCTTTCAGGGAAAATGCTGAATGCCAGCGTGAATGGCCCTGGTAACAGGGAACACTGGCACACTGAAATATCCCCCTGCACATGCCAGGCCACGAGAGCAGCTCTGGCTTGAGCTAAAATTAGCAATGGTGCAAGGAAAGGATGGAGCCTCCCCTGTGCTGCACCTGCTGCTGAGGGAAGGGTGCAGCCTCCCACAGGGCATGGGGAAGGAACACCATGGCTCTCCTGCTGCTCTCCTGCCTGCGCCCACCAGGCTCTGGGCAGCATTCTGACCCCCAGGACCTCGCTGATGAAGTCACTGAGCAGCAGAAGGACTCCTACACTCAGAGAGGGAAGATGCATTTCAGTGCAATAAGGAAGAAAAAACGTGTGCGTCCCAAAGGCTTTGGGGTGAGCAAGTGAGAAAACCAGGGCTGGAAGAGAGAGAGGCTGGCTGTGCATGCTGAAAACACAGGTCAGGCTGATGGCTCTGCCAGGAGGAGCCTCGAGATCTCCCCATTCCTCAGGGCACTGCAGATGGCCTTGCAGGCTCTGAGAAATTGGGAAGACAACAGGGTAGAAAACGACAGCTCTGCCTCAAATCAGATACTCACAGATGACTGCTAAAACCACAAATGCCAACTGCAAACTCCTCTCCAATAAATTCTTTCAATAATGGCACAATATCACCATAAACAAGTTCCTGACAAGGTCACCCTTGCAATGCTTTCCCAGTCTGAGAATCAGAAACACATCAGGAGGCAGCAGGACACAATTAATGCTGGAGGACAGCACGAGGAGCTGCAGCAGTGTGGTACCTGGAGGATCTCGATGATCTTCAGCTTGGTGTCCATGACCAGGATGTCCTCCTTCTCCGGCTCGCTCTGCTTGACATTCCCCTCGGGGGCAGCTGCCAGAGGAGTCATGGGCAGGAAGCCCCCACCCCTGAGCACCACCTGGGTCATCAGCTCCCCCACGCCGTGGATTGACCTCATCACATTGCTCCCTTCAGAGAGGAAACAGCCAGATTAGCGTGGGGGAATGGGACTGCACCAACAGGGCAAGCACCGGCCACGTCCTACAAGGAGAAACTGTCTCAACATTACACATCCACATCCTGGGGACAGGGCAGCCAACAGAAGCACTGCAGGACTTGGAGAAGTCCCCTGCCCTCTCCCATCACTACTCAGCTTTACAACCAAGCCATGGACAGAAAGGAGATTTCCAGGCACAGCATCACTGGCCAGGGAGGGAGGGCACTGTCCCACTCTGCTCTGCACTGGGGCAGCCTCATCTCCAGCCCTTGGGACCAAAATGTAAGATTTAAGATGTTGGAGAGCACCCAAAGGAGGCTACAAAGATGAGGATGGGACTAGAGGAGAAGTGATATGAGGAGCAGCTGAGATCACTTGGTCTGTGCCGATGGGGCAGAGCAGACTGAGCTCAGAGCTCACTGGGGCTGCAGCTCCTCCCAAGGGGCAGCTCCCATCCCTGCTCTGTGACAGGGACAGGAGCCAGGGAGTGGCTGGAGTTGGGTCAGGGGAATTTAGGCTGGAGAGCAGGGAAATGTTCTTCCCCCAGAGGGTGCTGGCACTGCCCAGGCTCCCCAGGGAATGGGCACAGCCCCGAGGCTGCCAGAGCTCCAGGAGAGCTTGGACAGCACTCCAGGGGTGCCCAGAGTGGGATCTGGGGGTCTGTGCAGGGACAGGAGCTGGGCTGGATGATCCTGTGGGTTCCTTCTAGCTCAGGATGTTGTGTGACTTGATGATTCCACCCCACAGTGACATTTTGAGATGAACCAGAGCCACCCAAGAACTTTCTGTCCTACACTTGGCAGCCTTACCTTTACTTTCCTCGCCTTTTGCCATCTTGGTAATAGGGAAGATGGTAGTGATGTGCACACAGTCTAATATAGCAAGGAGGATTTTGGTTAGTCTGAGGAGGTCACAGAAGTTGTAGAAACCAAAATATATCAGATTTCTGGCTAAGTTAACAACCTACCAAAATAACAATAAAAAGCCTGATTAATACTGAACATTTTGCTATCACAGTCAAGTTGTCTTAACACAGTGACACGATCAAGAACCTGGCTGAGGGTCGGATTTCATCACAATATCAGGGAATTCTGCAAGGCTGTCTGGTTCTACATCACATCAGAAAGCTTTCTACTTGCAATGCTTGCAGTGAATGTATCTGCAACTGATATTCTATAGCCACAAAATCAGACTGTACTTGTCTCATTATAAAACAGGGCAAGACTAGAGGGAAGGTACAGATAATTTTTAACGTTGACTATCAAAAAAGATAGCACACCCATAAAGCTGAGCTTTGCAACTCCCAAGTTATAAAGTTTCCCCACAAGTCCACCCCATGAAGATCCACATAAAATATCCCATACAGGGCAAGTATTTAATGTAGCCCCATTATCAAAAGTAGATCATCACATCAGCTGTATTTTTTACAGAATATCACAGCTTTTCTTACACTGATGGTTATTTGTGGCATGGATTTGCTACATTTTATTTGCACAGACTCTTTTTAACAGGTCAGTAAGTCACAGGACACTTTTTCTCTTGGTGAACATCACCAGAAGCTCTGGAGACTCTCTGTGTGTGCAGACAGTGTTTTAATTTCTGAGATATTTATTCCAGTAAAGCCTGGCTTTGCAATAAACACTGAGAGCACAGAGAGGAAACAAGGCTGCTGCAAACCTCAGATATAAACTCACACTCATGAACTGCATTTCAAGAACCATCACTGCAAACTCACAAACTTCAGGGGGTTACTTTCACAAGGAGAAAGGAGCCAACTGAGGCTCAACACTCACTAATTACAATCACTAATTACCAAACAAAAATACTTGTCAAACTACCTGGTGCTGAAAAAATAACCAACATTCCACAAAAAAAAACCAAACAAAAATACAACCCAAATAGGATGAAATCAGAACTGGATAACTACCTCAAAAGTGAGCTTATTTTTCTCTTTATCAGAGAAAGGGAACCTCTGACACACCACATCTCTTAAATATTCCTCTACAAATTCCATTGTTTGTGCAAATCTCTCCTTAATTTCATCTTTGGAAGTTCCACTGCTATCATAGCTGAAGAGGGAAAAAAAAAAAAAAAAGAACAGAACAAAAAAAAGAAAAAACAAAACTTAGCATGCAAATACACACAGGGCTCTTTTCCCCCCAGTACAATTTTTCATTGCTTTGTCAAAATCCAAGAAAAGCTAAAGGCTGGTAAATAATTTATCCAAACGAGGGAGTCAGGGACACTGACACCAGAATTTCCTGGCTTTTGTTGGTTTATCCCATATGCTCATTAGGTACTATTTTAAAATGTCTGAGGAAAACAAAAAAAGAGACAATTCTGTCCCAAAACCAGAAAAAGCAACCCTCGTTATTTGAGTGGAAACAATGACAAGTGACGTGAGGAGAATGGGTGGCCAAGAGAGGCTGAGTGGGGATGGGATTTTTCCTCCAAATAAAAACCCAATATATATGCAAAGCAGGTATTAATTTTTAAAATAAACTCTGGGGGTTTTTGCTCAGTATGTGCAGAGTGACTTTGAGAAGGACAATCCCACCACCTCCCACAAAATACTCTTGCTTCCTGTTTGATCACTTCTCACTGGTGAGAGCCTCTGCCAGAGCTAAAACCATTTGGTTTTATATTCCAGCCTTTAAATTTCATTTATTATCTACTGCATCTCTCTCAGCAGAGAAAACCAGGCTGGCAAAGAGGCAAACACAAGAAACCACTGAACACCAGTATTAACACTAACGTAACTTAAATTTCTAACACACAACATTAATTTTAGGTGCTCATTTTCTCCAACTGAAAAAAAAAATGAGCTCTGAGTAGTTGAGTACTATAAATTTGGAATTATTAATTACAGAGTTAATACAAGTGGTCAAGAAACCAGGTGCCTGCTCCAGCTGTGGTTTTTGTGTAGCTGTTTGAGCACTGTGCCAGAGGATTCTGGAAGTTCAGGAACTTGTCCTAGTGTGAGCATCTTCCCCCTTGTTTCTGCTGGTGGTGGTGAGCTCCCATAAGGACCATCTGTCCTGAGGGGACCACTCAGAGGAAATGGCCTCAAACTGGGGAGATTTAGAGAGATTTCAGTGAAAATGTCTTCACACTGGAACAGTGACCAAACCCTGGAACAGGGGGCCCAGGGCAGTGGTGGAAGCACCATCAGGGATGGTTCCAAAGTGTTCCAAAGACGTGTGGATGTGGCACTTGGGGACACCACGGCTCGGGGTGAACGTTTAACTTGAAGGGCTTTTCCAAGCTTAACAATTCTG
>VWYO01006592.1:4324-37324 GCA_013400275.1 Rhadina sibilatrix
TTTTTTGGTTTTTTTTTTTTTTTTTGTACTGATGCAATCAGGATGCTGATGGCCTGGAAAATCATTTTCCTGCCGTGGAGATCTCCAGGGTCGTGGGTAGGGGATGCCAACAGGCTGTGCCCGTTTTGGAGTGGCAGAGCTGGGTGAAAGGGAGCAGGAGCCAGGCAGAGCTGGAGCAGGGAGGCGAGCCAAGGGTTTTCCAAGCAGTGCTTCAAGTGCAGCCTGGAGTGGCCACACAGCCTTTGGACTTAGCAGCTCTTTGGATGTGCAGGCAGTGCAGCAGGAGGGTCCTTCTCCTGCTCTGACAGGTACATCTCACAGCTGGCAGGAGCTCAGTTTTACCACGGGGCCAGCACCAAGCCCAGAAGCGAAGCCAGCGGAGCCTGGGGCTGCCCAGACAGATCTCCCAGCACCCTGCAGCTCCTTGCAGGGCTGCTGGCATCCTTTTGTGTCCCTTGGCTGCCAGGAGCTGGAGCTGTGATGGTCAGAGACCAGATGGTTTGTTGGGTTTTTTTTATCCCTACAGCCGTATCTTTTCCTGGTTCAGGCTTTACCCGAGCTGCCTGCTGTAGGGCAGGGCCAGCAGCAGAGCAGAGGTTTGCTGTTCCTCCAGAGATGGGGCCGTGGCTGTCAGGCCCATGCACGGAGGGGAGCTTTGCAGTGCTTTTCCCCAGGAAGATTGCAGCAGAGACTTCTCCTCCTGCAGGAGAAACTGGTGCTGTAACCTGGGGGCTTCAGGCTTGCCCACGGCGTGGGAGAGAGTCTGCCTTGTTGGGGCTCACTGTCTTTTCCCCAGGGAGGGGCTGGGGAGCAGCTGAGTTGCTTTCAGCCTCTGCTTCTCTCTCCTGCAGGCTGGCTGTTCCTTGCAGTGACCACGAGCTGCCTTTTTTTTGTCAGTTTTTGGCCCCTCTGGCCCAAGGGAGACCGTCCATCTCCAGCCTGTGACACCAGAGAAGGGCGGCCTGAGCTGCCTTCCCTGCCTCTCCCTCGTGCCAGGAAAAGCTCCTCTCTTGCCTAGCTCTGGCTGTAGGATGGGAAAAGACTCCTTGGGAAGGAGTCAGTGCCACCTGAAGAGCAAACTTCCTGCTTTGTCACGGGAGGGTGCTGCTCCAACCTCCTGCAGGGTGGTGGCACAGCTGTGGGGACGCCTTGTCCCCTCCAAGCTGGCAGCAAATTGGCAGCAGTGATGGAGCTGGTGCTGCAGTCATGGTGTGGACAGGTGTTCTGTGGGATGCTGGGGAAAGATTTCCACCTGGAAAGCCTCTCTCAGTCTTCCTTTGTGTGGCCACTCGAGCCCAGGCCATTCCCTTCCTCGCCCAGTCCTTCTGTAATTGAAGTGTCTGGACCAGCAGGGTTGTTTTTGGTTTTTTTTTAGTGCTCTTAAAAATAATGGTGCTTCTAGTGTGTTGCATTTCGTGCGTGACACAAAGCTTTAGGAAAATGACAGGGAGGGTCTTACAGTGGATATTTCAGGGCTGAAGTGCCCCGATGGAGATGGGACTTTTGGGAAGCTGCTGCAAGGAAAATCAAAAAACCCTGTGCTTTGTTGAAATGCAGAGCAGCTCCCAGGCTCGCTTTGCATGCAGCAGCCAGTCAGCCTGAAGGATGGGTGCTGCCAGGGAAAGATCAGAGCAGAGTCTAAAAGGCTGTTTCCTCCCCATCTGGCAGCTCCTCAGCTCTGGGGCAGGAGCACGAGCTGGCAGCAGGAGCTCTCTGCCAGCAATTTGTAAAACCCTGAGCTCCCACCTCCAGCAGGGAGGCAAATCTCTCTGCAGCCCTCCCAGCCCTGCTGTGGGCAGCAACTGCCCTCCTGGTGTTTCACAGCACCCAGGGCTGGGGGAAAGGCTGGACCAACAGCCCTTGGCCAGGAGCTCCATCCAAACTGAGCTTTGTCACGGGGCTTTCCTCCCTGGCTGTGCAAAAACACCTGCTGGCACTGCTGTGGAGCCTGTCTGGAAAGGGAAAGGGGCTCAGTGCCTCTCCAGGAGAACCCAGGTGGGGCTGTGTCTCTCCTGGTTAGTTTGAACTCTCCCTGAGAGCTCTCCAGCAGCACCAGGACAGTTCCCCTCCTGCAGTGGTCACCAAGGGCTCAGGGTGCTGTCCTCCCCGGGCATCAGGTGGTGCTGATGGGCAGGGCAGTGCTGGCCCAGGACAGCATTTTGGGGTTTTTCACCACACATGTCTGGCCAGCACGGAGCCTGAGAGCAGCCTGTGGCCCTGCCCCGTGCTGCCCTGCTCCCTGTGTCCCCAGGGGCACGGGGGCAGTGCCACCAAGGCCACCAGCACCGCGGCAGGCAGCGTTTGCCAGGGCTGACACTCTGCCCCACGCTTCTCCTGCTGATGGCCAGGAGGGGGAAATGCAATTGGGACACCTTAATGAAAAGCTGACAAAGTTGGGTTTGGAGGCAGGGCTGCTCTTCAGGTAGCCTTGCTTCTCCTCGGGAGTGATTTTTGTGGGAATATTCCTCCAGTGTGCCACAGACCATGAGCCGTAGGCAAATGCAGAGCAAGAGGGTCTCTGGGGACCAAGCTGTTTATTTTGGACTGCACAAATAAAGGAAGGCTGGGATGATTTAATGACAGGTGCTTCTCAGAGATAATTTTGGGTGTCAGGCTCTGGCTGCACGTGTGTAACGAGCACGTTGTGGCCAAGCATCTCCCAGCCCTTCATAAATTCCTGAGCTTCACCGTGCACTGAAGTTTGAGCAGTGAATTTGGGTTTGAGTAGGAAGGCTGGTGGTCGTGGTGTGTGAACCTTGCTTGATGGCTACACCACAAAATGCTGGAGGCAGCACAGCAGAGCTGGGGGATGCTGCTGCTGCTGCTCAGAGGAGGCAACATTGGCATGGCTGGTGGATGTCTCTTCCAAAGCTCCAGCCATTTCTCATCCCTCTCCAGAAAAAACCCTGCATTTCTTACCTCCTGACATCTGAGGGGAAAAAAAAAAAAGCTGTTTGTACATGGAGTGCTGGTTGGGAATGCCAGAAATACGGATTGCTCAGATGCAAGCCTCTAGGCCTTTCTTCTTCCTCTTTAAAGTAGGATGGGGCTTGATTTCAAACAAACAAACAAGCAAACAAACAACACAAAACCAGACTTCTATTGGAATGTTTGAAAGAGGAGTCACGTGGTAAATAAATTTCAAATTACTTACTAATTTAATTTCGTGGGTGGTTTTTTGTGGGGTTTTTTTGTTTGGTTGGTTTTGGGTTTTTTTGTGGTTTTGGTTTGGTTTGTTTTTTTTGTTTTGTTTTGGTGTTGTTTTTGTTTTTGTTTTTTTATAATATGATTTCCAGTACCCAAATCCTTTCAAGGCTGGAGAGTTGGTCCAAAGTGTGATGGGACTCTCCTGTTCTTCATGACCTAAATCAGTGACCCAAAGTATAATATTTTTTTTTCTAGAACCATCTGTTTCCTCTTCTTTGCCAAGGGGATTTCACAATGCCTGATTGCTCTGAATAATTGTACATGTGCAGGGGTATGACTTGCCACAGGGATAAAAATTAACTGGACAAGGACAGGTGGATGCTCTTGAGTTTTCTGAAGAAACCACCACCCTTCAGAAGGAGAGGGGGAAGAACCACGCCACTGAGTAACATTTTATGCCCACAATGATTTTTTTATTATTTTTTCCTTAAGCCTACATATTTAAAAAGGAAACAAAACCACACTTAGGAGCTATCTGGCAGAAAGAGAGTAGGTACCAGGTCAGCCCGTGTTTTGACAGCCCCTTGATCAAATGTCTCCACGACTTGGTTTGGAGCAGTGTGAGGTGCAGGAGTACAGATGTGGGGTGGTTAATTCATGCCTCAGCTGGATTGCAGTGACCATGAAGGCACATCTGTTTCAGATTAGCCATCCCCTGAACGGCCTGCAACAAGGTGCTCCTCTTCACAAACAGCATGCTTGCAGTTTGGTGGTTTTTTTTTCAATTTAGTGGTTACAGCTCACCTTTGGGGAAGGAGAAGGTGCCCAAGCACTGTGATCAGAGGGGCCATGAGTCTGGTGGTAAGAGGGTTTTTGTAGCATTAGCAGGATCCCCAGTGCAAACAACTTTCTTTTCCATCTTTCTTCCTACAAGAGACCTGCTTTTTCTCATTCAGTTTGTCTGTTCTTATCACCCAGCTCTCTGATTTGCTCACTCCCTCCACTGTGCATCTTTTTCTTTTCTTAATCACAACACCAGAGATTGGGGGGGTTGGAGGCAGACCAACAGTTCCTGGTGAGAAAATGCCATTTACATGAAGGTGTCTTGATCAATTCTCAGTGTTACTCTTCCAGACCAATAATCCTACTAGAGCATCCGTAAATATCAGCCAGAGGAGGAGAAGGCTTCGATCCACCATCCCAGTGTCACTTTGTGGTGCAGATCCCATCACAAAGGGGGGTGGGATGGTACCCATTGCTTCCTCCAGCCACTTGTTCCCTTGCACACAGCCCTGTCCCTGTTTAACCCCTACCCAGTGTGGAGTTTAAACCTTTCATGGCTGAGCTTTGTTGGTTTTTGGTTGTTTTTTTTTTTTTTCTTTCAGGGGTGTGGGGGTTTTTCTGAGAGGAGAATCAACTCATCTTTTTGTGCTTCCCAGTGAAGTCGAGGCATTGACGTGCTCATTTTCCTCTCTTCACATAAACATGTTTAAGTACCATTTCATTACATTAACTTGGGTTGGAGAAGCGTGGTGTAGCAAAGGCTCTCCTTGAGGAGAAAATACAGCTTTAATAACCAGGGACCTGGCTTTTACTGGCTAGTAAATTTGAGAATGTAGCACTGAGCATGCTCAGGTTTGTGGGGGGGGTTTTTTGTTGGTTTTTTTTTTTTATTTTCACCAAGCATCTCTTTGTACTTAAAGGCATCTGTTCTGTAGGTTTATGCACTGTTAACTAACTGCAAACCTCTTTAACAGCTCCTCTACATTGCTGGAAAATCCTGAGGCAGGGCAAGGGCAAGTACAGCTGTCATGCCTGATGACTGATGCTGTAAATGGAGTGAGAAAGGCCCTTGAAGGGGAAGCCGTCAAAGCTGACCTAGTGGGAAGGGAGCACAGGGACACGTTTCCTCTCCAAGCATGCCAAGAGAGCCAGGCTTCCATGCATATGGGGCTCTTTCCAGTTTTGGGAAGGTGCAAAGTGATGCACTGTGGAAGGAATGGCTCCAAAATCATTAATTACAGGCTGCCCTTCTGCTGCGCCTTCTGACCAAGTCGCTGTTGAGAGCAAGGTTTTGCCAGGGCCGGGGATTCATCTTGTGCAGATTTCCCATGTGGAGTAGATGCTTGGGAGGACTGTGAGCAAGAAAAGACTGTGAAATACACAGCTTTGAGTGGTTTTAAAAGCACAACAGTGTTTCTTTTTAAGCGTGATGAGGGGATAGCAGATCTCCCTGTCCTCTCCTGCTCTTACCCTGAATTCCAGTGAGCAAGGGAGTGCACTGTAATCTTGAAAGGGGAAACACTTCTGCCAGCTGTGAAGCAGAAGGATGGGCTTTAATTAGATTAGAGGAACAAGAAAATGCAATTGAACAAATAGGTTTTCAACAAAGGGAAGGAGACACGGCGGTAGCTGAAGGGGGTAGGTGCTAGCTCACTGGTACCATCTGAATCCACCCTGGTTCAGGTGACTGAACGAGAGGATTTCCGCATGGAAAACGTCACCAATCATGACGAGATGGGCTCATCAGCCCCCATCTTCCCGAGGAACGGGATAACCCGGTCGTATCTTTGGGGAGGAAAATCCCTTCTCTCTCTGGTTGGCCTCACCTAACGCAGCTTTCCTTTGTTGCCTCTCCAGGTTGAGGATATTTGGGACCCGTCCGGTGGGAGCGGCCATGTCGCGAGCGACTCGCGCGCGCCCCTCGCCCCTGAGCTCCCCTCCTCTGAGCCTTCTCCTGGTGCTGCTGCTGCTGCTCCTCCACGCGGAGGGCGCGGGGGCCGAGAGCCCCAGCGAGCTGCCCGCCAACGACACCGAGGAGTGCGCCGGCTCCTACATCTGCAAGAAGGGCGTGATCTTACCCATATGGGAGCCCCAGGACCCCTCCTTTGGGGACAAAATCGCTCGGGCGACGGTGTACTTCGTGGCCATGGTGTACATGTTCCTGGGAGTGTCCATCATCGCCGACCGCTTCATGTCCTCCATCGAGGTCATCACCTCCCAGGAGCGGGAAATAACCATCAAGAAGCCCAACGGGGAGACCAGCAAGACCACGGTGAGGATCTGGAACGAGACGGTCTCCAACCTGACGCTGATGGCCTTGGGCTCGTCGGCTCCGGAGATCCTGCTGTCCGTGATCGAGGTGTGCGGCCACGGCTTCACGGCGGGGGACCTGGGGCCCAGCACCATCGTGGGCAGCGCCGCCTTCAACATGTTTGTCATCATCGCCATCTGCGTCTACGTGGTGCCAGACGGAGAGATCAGGAAGATCAAGCACCTGCGGGTGTTCTTTGTGACGGCGGCCTGGAGCATCTTCGCCTACACGTGGCTTTACATTATTTTATCCGTGTCTTCCCCTGGGATCGTGGAGGTTTGGGAAGGCTTGCTCACCTTCTTCTTCTTCCCCATCTGCGTGGTGTTCGCCTGGATAGCCGACAGGAGGCTTTTGTTTTACAAGTACGTCTACAAGAAATACCGGGCCGGCAAGCAGAGAGGGATGATCATCGAGCACGAGGGCGACCGGCCCTCCTCCAAGGCCGACATCGAGATGGACGGAAAGGTGGCCAACTCTCACGTGGAGAACTTCTTGGACGGGACGCTGGTGCTGGAGGTGGACGAGAAAGACCAGGACGACGAGGAAGCCAGGAGGGAAATGGCTCGGATCCTGAAGGAGCTGAAACAAAAGCACCCGGACAAGGAAATCGAGCAGCTGATCGAGCTGGCCAACTACCAGGTGCTGAGCCAGCAGCAGAAGAGCAGGGCCTTCTACCGCATCCAGGCCACTCGGCTCATGACGGGCGCCGGCAACATCCTGAAGAGGCACGCCGCCGACCAGGCCCGCAAGGCCGTCAGCATGCACGAGGTCAACAGCGAGGTGACCGAGAACGACCCCGTCAGCAAGCTCTACTTCGAGCAGGGCACCTACCAGTGCCTGGAGAACTGCGGCACCGTGGCCCTGACCATCGTGCGCCGCGGAGGGGACCTGACCAACACGGTGTACGTCGACTTCCGGACGGAGGACGGCACGGCCAACGCCGGCTCCGACTACGAGTTCACCGAGGGGACGGTGGTCTTCAAGCCCGGAGAGACCCAGAAGGAGATCCGCGTCGGCATCATCGACGACGACATCTTCGAGGAGGACGAGAACTTCCTGGTGCACCTCAGCAACGTCCGGGTGAGCGCCGAGGCCTCCGAGGAGGGCGCCCTGGAGGCCGGCCGCGTCTCGGCGCTGGCCTGCCTGGGCTCGCCGGCCACGGCCACCGTCACCATTTTTGACGACGACCACGCCGGCATCTTCACCTTCGAGGAGCCGGTGACGCACATCAGCGAGAGCGTAGGAACCATGGAAGTGAAAGTGCTGCGAACCTCCGGAGCACGAGGAAATGTTATTGTGCCCTACAAAACCATCGAAGGCACGGCCAAAGGCGGGGGGGAGGACTTCGAGGACACCTGCGGGGAGCTGGAGTTCCAGAACGACGAGATCGTGTAAGTCGAGGTTTTGTTTGTTTCTTACGGTCTCCGCTTCTCCCGGAAGGAAGCGCGCTGGGCTCCCGGAGCTGCGCTGGGGGTGTTTGGGTGCCAGTGCGTTGCAATAAGCCGTGGATGGGCCTTGGGTGATTTGGAGAGGCTGCAACACTGCATCCCTGCCTTGCCAGCAGGCTGGGGAGTGGTGCCTGGGCAGGGGCAGGGGCAGTCAGACTTTGTTCCCAGCTCCCGTGGGATGTGACGTGTTCACAGTGGCAGGCCAAACACGGCGCTCAGAGGGGCTGGGACCAGGCCTTGCCTTGGATCCATCACTGTGGCCAGGGTCTCTGTGCTGTCCTTCACCCAGGAGCTGTGTCTGTGCTGCCTCTTGGTGCTGGGGCTGTGATGAGGCCAGGAGTTCTCCCTGCTGCTCCCTTCCAGCAGCTGATCTGGGATCTCCCCAGCCTCACTGCATGCAGTGGAGCAGGGAACAAAACCGAGGTGGCTGTGACCACGCAGGCACGGGGCCGTGTCCTGCAGAGGGCTCAGACTGAACGTGTGAGTTGTGGCACCTGCTTCCTCTTTCCCGTTGAAGCCCAGGTCGTCTGGTACTGGGTCCCAGCCTGTCCCACTGGTGCTCTGCTCAGGGCTTTGGTGAAGGTTGCTTCACCTCCTCCTGTTCCAAAGGGTGCCGGCCTGGGTCGCTGTCCAGTACAGATCTTGAAAAAGAGCTGTCATGCAGGGAAGCCTTCATGGTTGGGATGTAACTGCAGCCACATTCAGCTGCTTGCAAGTAAAAAACAAAGGAGGCTGAAAGCTGTTGGGCTACTCCTGAGTGTCGTTGTTGGGATGGTGGGGAAGTTATTAGTGCTGTAGCCTTACGACATTATAAATTTGCTCAGTAAATCATGGCAGAAAACACCTATCCTTGGGTATGTCATGAAGACATTTCCTTGCCCAGCCGGTGCCCTGGGAGGAGTAAGGGTTGGGAGCTGTGTTGTTCCAGCCTGAGGCCCTCCCTGCAGTGAATTCTGTGTTTGCAGCCAACGGGGACCCAGTTCTGTAGCACAAAAACGCTGCACAGAATTGAAGGAAGTAACTGATAAAGGGCACTGCTGCGTCAAGGGAGAGCTAAATTATGGCTTGGGTGTTATTTACTGTGCTACTGGTCTCCTAGGAGCTCCTAGGAGCTGATGTGATTTGTGGGGAGGGCCCAGAGTGGCCCTTCTGTTCTGTCACCTGCATCTGCTGCGTCTGCACGGGGAGAGTGAAGCTTCTTCATCAAACTTATTGAAGGAGATGGCAGAGGGAGGGGAAAAAAATGTGATTTGTAGTTCTCAGGCAGGATTTATAGCAGTTGGGATTGTGGCTTCCTAGGCAAAACTGAGCAAAAAACTTCACAGCTCTACGATCTGGAGGCCACAACAGGCATGTTGCTCAAACAAGGGTCAAGAGCACGTGGCTCCTGACTCCTGAATGATAAATGTAGTAGAGAGGAATGCAATTATTTGTTTTGTTTTGGGGTTTTTTTGCCATTTTGGTAGAAGCAGGGAGTTGTCTGCAGAGCTGCCTTGAACTAGGCTATAAGGATATCTCCCAAAGGCTCTTTGCTTTTTATCCAGGTCACTCATCACTGGCAAAACTGGGCTGGTGGCAGTCAGACTTTGTTCCCAGCTCCCGTGGGATGTGACGTGTTCACAGTGGCAGGCCAAACACGGCGCTCAGAGGGGCTGGGACCAGGCCTTGCCTTGGATCCATCACTGTGGCCAGGGTCTCTGTGCTGTCCTTCACCCAGGAGCTGTGTCTGTGCTGCCTCTTGGTGCTGGGGCTGTGATGAGGCCAGGAGTTCTCCCTGGCACTGCTGTGCCTGCTTGCCTCTGCTGGTGGCCTTCCCTCCTCTGAGCTGCTCACTGCTGGCTTTTGCCCACAGCCCAGGAAGCAAGGGGTGTGCTGGAAGCCAGCTGACCACATCCTGTGGGATCTGTGCTGGTGTGCCCTCACCAGGGCCAGGGGCCTCCTCCTTCCTCCTCTTCCCAGCCACCAGAATGTGCACAGCAAGCCAGCAGCAGGGGAGAGCAGCTTTCTTAGAAACCCGAGCGTGCTCTTTCTGTGCAGACCTGCCATGGCACCTCTGTTCCCTTTAAACTGTCTCACCCAGGAATCACAGTGAGTGATGGAACCTCAGAACTGTCCACAGCCTGGGTGCAAGGAGGTGGTGGCTGCAGGGGCAGATGTTGGCCAAGGGGCTGTCTCCTTTCAGGTGGGAGAGGAGATTGGCAGGATGAAACCAGTGGTGCATACTCCAATCTATCCACGTGCCTGAAAGGCAGGAGGTCTTCAACTAGGTGTTCATCTAAAGCTTAGCTGCTGCAGTCCATGTTCAGGTGCTGGGTGGTACACTCTGGCTGGCAGAAGATTTCCTGCAGGTCCATGTTTTGCCTGGACACAAGTTTAGGAAAACCTCTGCAGCACAGAGTGTTCCCCATGCTGAGCTTCTGCTTGCAGGCATCCTCCCTTGGAAGGATTTGCTCCCATAAAGAGGATGTGCCAGCACAACATGTGGATTATGGAGCTGGAGGCTTTCTGCTCTGTCATTGCTTGATAGCGCTGTACTTCAGCTAAGCCACTGTTGCACAGAATGGTGCAACTCCCTTGCACACTGGATCTCCAACAGAGTTCTGAAATTCCAGGTTTTCCCATGCTCTGGTGGCCAGGAGTTGCCTTTGCTGCCCTTTCTGGAGGTTTTTTAGTGCCTCTTCAGTTCCACCCTTCAAGTCTGAATGAATCAGTGATAAAAGTTGAGTGAGATGTGTTTTTCTGGGGCAGTAATAACAAAGGTAGGGCAGTACAGGGAGACATGAAGATGAAAGAAAAGCGTGCACAAGCCTCTATTATTAGAGGGCTGGCTTGCTGGTAAGTCCCAGTAAAATTAGAAAGCACTGGGAGGGCCCTGCTCTTCTGGAGACCTTCCTCTGGTTCCCAAAAGGCCTAATTACGTAACAACACGTTGTTTGTTTGCAGTGTCCAGAGAGACTTCCCCATTTTGCAATCTGTTGATGTCCCCCCTTTCCCAGAGTACACAGAACAGCAGTTTTAACTGCTGAAGCCGTGCTGCTGCTCCTGTGCGTTCAAACAAACCTCTCCTGATGCTACCAAAAAACCAAAAAAAATAATAATAAAGATGTGCAACGGAGAGGATGTTGGTCCTCCTGTGGGACATCTGACCCAGCAGTGCCTCTTGGAGTGGTGCTTTTCTGCTCCTTGTTGCTGGAGCACAGCTGGCGTGCTCCATGGCTGCAGACGCTAGCCAGCGAAAGAAAACGGCTTTTAAAGGGGCTCTGCATGCCACGTGGCTCCAGGCTCCATGGGGAAAGGTGGCTGGCTGGGCTCTCAGCAAGGCCAGTTCTCAGTGCTGCTGCACAGGAGGCACTGGTGCACCTGCTGGGATTTACAGTGCAAGGGAGCCTCCCCTCTGGGCCCACCCTCAGCGAGGTGGCTCCAGCCTCGTCCTGCGCCTCCCTTCATGATGAAAGCTCTCTGCACGAGAACACGGAGGAGATGTGCAGTTGTAGGCCCTTCCTGCCCTCCCCGCCCCCCATCTACTACAGCTGTTGTGATCATAGAAGAGGTCACTGGTTCATCCAGCCAGTGTATTTTTATCTCCTGACTGAATGCTAAATAATTCAGAGGAAGCCCAGCTTCCCATATTGGAGGAGGAAGCAATCGTTCCCTCGGCTGATGTCCCAGCAGCTCTTCTCCTTTCTGTCTCCAAGCATCAGGAGGAGCACCTCTTCCAGACGTGGCTACAAAGCTCCTTGAAAAACAGCAAAGCTCCTTGAAAAACGTGTTCTTTCGTGTTCAGAAGCTGTAATTTTCCTAGGGATGCCATTGCAACTGGAGCTCTGTCCCAAATCTGCGCTCCAGGTGTCCGCACACGCACGGCCCAAAAGAAAAGATTTTACTGCATTCATCCCAGGGAGGAGGATGGAACACGTGGGCAACCAGCTCAGCTCCTGTTTCACCTATGCAGTCATACCTATGAGTGCTTGGGAAATCTCATGTCAAATGATTGATCTTGCTGTTCATAATAAATGTGCAGTTTAGTTGTTTTTATAAAACATGTCTGCTGCAGATTTAGGAAACGACACTCTTTGAGTTTGACGTGTCCAAGTCAGTTCTGGCATTTCTCTGGAAGCATAAATTTAGGAGCTGAATGCTAACAGAGACACATCAGCTACATCCTCTGATTTTTTTGGTGGGGAGAGTGTCCCCAGAAACCACATAGGCTCCCTCCCAAGAGCCCTTTAAAAATGTCAATGTTAACAAATATAGATGGTGGCAGGAGGGGAACCAAGCAGCACTGCCTTTTTTAAGTGCTCCTTTTCTTTTCCAAAAAAGAAGTTGGGTCAGATATTTCTAAAGAAACAGCGAAAATAATATCCTGACTCAGCCCTGGAACCCCTCTAATACCCGTTTTTCTTCTGTGGCCTGCAGCTTCAGAGGAAAAAAAGTAAAGCATGAGCAGCATGAGCAGCCTTGCAGCAGGATGCAGTTGAAGAGCAGGATGTCTTCTGATGTGGCAGAGAGAATGCTGTAAGCCAGGCTGGAAGGGAGGCAGACCAGCATTCCCTTTTCCAGGTCTCACTGCTGAGGACATTCCCTTCCCCTCTGCAGTCCCACTTTGTTCAGCTGGGCCAATGTGCATCCCCGGCCTGCACGGGGTTAATGTCTGACAGCAGGCTTGGAGACATCAAAGGAGACCAAGGATGAAACTCTTGCTTGGCCTGCTTCCAGAGCCCAGCAAGGGGTTTGCAGAGCATTCTCCCCTCCCCACTGGAGGTCCTGCCTGGCCCAGTGGGATTTGCAGGGGGTACAGGTATGGCCAGCTGGATCTAGGGCTTGGATCCCTGATCCAGTGGGATTTGCAGGGGGCACAGGTATGGCCAGCTGGATTTAGGGCTTGGATCCCTGATCCAGTGGGATTTGCAGGGGGCACAGGTATGGCCAGATGGATTTAGGGCTTGGATCCCTGATCCAGTGGGATTTGCAGGGGGTACAGATATGGCCAGCTGGATTTAGGGCTTGCATCTCTGATCCAGTGGGATCTGCAGGGGGTACAGGTATGGCCAGCTGGATCTAGGGCTTGGATCCTTGTCAGAAACACCCAGTGTCGCTGGTCCTTCCAGTACAGATCCATCTTATGGGAGCTGCCCTACACCAGGTGTGTTGCATCACTCCAGGGTACAGATGGGGCTTGTTTCCCTTTTGAGGAGGAAAATTTCTCTGGGCTTGAAATGTATAATTCCTTTGGTTGCTGAAGGCCAAAAGCTGGTTGTCGCCTCTTCAGAGAGAAAGATACAGCTCTAACAGGGTCAGCTGTCTTTTCTTTTTCTGGTCTTGATTCAAAGAATGTTTAGTCTTTCCTGAAGGCTGTTAAAATATTGGCCTTAATATCTCCCAGGCATGGGCATCTCTCTTGAACTGCTGTGCTCTTGCCTCAGCTGCATGGTCAACCACATCTCTGTTAGGAGAATAAGGCCAGGTGATGCCCACAGACCTGTTGGAACCCTGGGCACTGANCGTGAGAGTGTAATATAGATAATTAAGAATTAATAAACATCCGAGTCCGAACACGAAATACCATCTCAAGCATTTAATCCTGACTCTGGCAGAAAAAGAGGACAAAAGCAACTCAGACCTTCCCCTTTGCGCTGTGCCCAGGACGTGGCAGGTACTGAAAAACTCATTCCCAAGTGAGTTTTTGGGACCACCTCAGCCCTCAAGCTGTCCTGAAGGACAAACTCAGAGCCGTGTCCCCGAGCGTCCCACGGCTCCATCTGCTCCACAGGGTGAAGCCACCCCCCCGGGGTGCTCCTGTGGCACGTCACTCTGCTGCTGTGGGACAAGTCCTGCCCGTGGCTCCCCCAGGGAGGCTGAGCACAGGGTGCAGACTGTGCCCTTTGCCCAAATAAGTCAGGAAATCCAGGAGCTTTGATTGCATGGTGTCCCCTTGTGTCGCGTCGTTGGACAAAGGAAGTTGTGGCAGCACATCACCCGGGGTGACTGGTGGGGTGGGGGGGAGAAGGGTGAGGACAAGAGTTTGCTGAAGGGCTGACACGGTTTTTTTGTCCTTGAGAAAACCAATGTTTCCTTATTTGTAATGAACTGTTGTTGGCAATTTACTGCTGCCAGCTGCATCTCTGTGGTTGATTAAGAGAGCTTGGAGCTTAAATATGTAATAACTCCCTGAAAGCCATTGAGAGGTAGTTATTAGCTTCATCAGGGCCTGTGTACACATCCGCTGCACTCCTTTGTGCAAAGGCTACCTATTAAATGCATTGTAGTGATTCACAAAATGAGGGATCTAGGCTTGTTTTAAGAAATTAAAGCAACAGCCCTAGCAAAGCTTGTTGGCAACGGGAAAGTTATCTCGGAGTGAAGCACTGCTCCACAGCTGCCTGAAGGGGAGGCAAGAACAGGGGGTGGGAGAAGTGCTGTCCCTTTTTGCAGAGCCTTCTCTCCCTGGCGTGTGCTGGAGCACAGCATTGGCACCAGCAGGTTTTTCCAGCAGAGCAGGCATCTGTCCCTCTCCCAGCTGTGCACACAGGGCCCATGGCTGTGCCAAATCCTTGAGCAGGGAGAGGTAATTCATCGGTACACAGGATCCCAGTGCAACTGGAGTTCAGGGTGGGCGTTTGCCTCGGGTTTAGACTTCTTCCCTCTGACACTTTGCCCTTGGGTTTGAACTTCTTCCCTCTGACACTTTGCCCTTGGGTGGACGGCACTCGGTGTCCTTCCGGCAGCAGGGCTGAATCTGTGGGCTCAGAGTGAGAGTGACAGAACAAAAAGCAGACAGCTGACCACAGCCAGGGTCCAAGCATCTCTACAGATGGGCAGAGAAACATCTGCTGCCATCCAAGGCCAAACAGAGAGGAGAAGCTGGACCTGGCAGCCTGAGTCAGAGGCAGCCCCTCCTCAGAAGGAGAGGCTGAGCCTGGAGGGATCATCCCGCCTGCTGCAGGCAGATGAGTGTGATCAGCCAGCTCTTTGCTCCCAGGGGGATGTGAGGTTGCCCTGCCCTCGTCAGATGCACAGCCTTCCATGTCTGGATCTGGCTTCTGTGTGTCTCCACTGGCTCTGCCCACATCAGGGACAAAATCATGTGTCCACTAGCAAGGACATGCACATCACTGCCGTGCAAGGGGAAAGTCACCTATCCTGGCCCTGGTCTCTGCTCCTTCCCCTGTTCTCCAGCACCACAGGGGAGCTGTTCTGGTTTAACCTTCACAGTCTGGTGTTGCCAAAGCACCTGTGTTTTCCCAGTGCTCTCAGGTGAGGAGCTTTGGTGAAGAGCCTCTCACAGCCCCAGTGTTTGCCATGGTCTTGCTGCCCTGGTACTGTGGGGTCTGTGCTCCTCTTGGCACTCCTGAGCATGGCTGGAGTTTAGGGTCAGTCCTCTCCAAGTCATAAGTGCCAGTTAGCCTGAGGACATCTTGGGAGCTATCAAAAAGCTCTGCCAATGAAGTCTCTGACAATGACATTAGAGGCACTGTGCTGGCTTCCAAGAATGGCAATGCTGGATCCTGGGTGACAACAAACAGTAACAGCATTCTCTGTTTTAAAAATATCTTAGTGTAAGAGAGAAAATATTCCCACTGCTGTGTAAGTAAGAGGGTGACCAGCATGAGCCTCCTCTGCCCAGTCCCTATATGGTTCCATTTCCATAATGTCTGGACTGCTTCCTACACAATCAAAGCAACAATCAGATGTGTCTGGCAGTGGGAAACAAAGCAACAGCAAAGAGCATGGCTGGGTCCCTGTCAACTGGGTGCTGCAAGGAGGGAGATGGGACTGATGGCACATGCCTGCCCCCTCAGAGCAAAGTCCTTTCCAGGGAAAGGTCCCCTGAGTGCAGATGGCTCAGACGGGGACAGGGCCCAGCTGAGGGGAGCCCAGTGCAGAGACACTGCCTTTGGAGCTTTTGCAGGGATGGTTATATTTTAGTGGCATTGTTATCAGGAAGCTTCTGTGGAGGGCTGGAGTGATTCCTCTGGCTGTTTGCTCCCCTTGAGACACGGATGTGTGCCTGTCACACACTGTGCTATTTTGGGGTCATGCAATATGGCTCTGATTCAACCACCAGGCCAGCACACCCTGCAGGAGACCCTTGTCCCAAGGGCCAGATGCACTGTCACCAGGTGGCAAAGCTGTTGTCTGGGACATTAGAAGGGCATGAAGACAAAAAAAAAAAAAAGGGATTGATTTGCTCAGGGTTCTTTTCCAAACTCGGTTGCTTGCTTCCTAGTAAGAAACTCATTTTGAGACCTGCTTGCACGCTCCTGGTTTGTCAGTACACGTGATCCTACAGAACAAAATAACCACACGTGTGTTTTTGCAGGCAATTTGGAGTGGAAATCTGTGGCTCCACGAGCACCCAGCAGCCCCCAGAACTGCCAGGCAGGCCCCTCAGCATCCCCCCTGCCTGGCCTTCTTTCTCCCTGGCGCTCGCCCTCCCATCTCTGTAGTGCTCATGTGGCCCTGGCTCTGCCCTCCTCTGCCCCCAAAACCTTCCCCCCTGCATCCTGAGCACGGGTGTTGTGACAGATGGCTTCTCCTGGCGTGCCTTTGGATGAGGGCAGGCTGCACTCCTGTCTGGGCACCGTGGCTGCTGTGCTCCAGGGAGCTGTGTGTGCTCAGCCTCAGCCCTCATGAGGCCATGCCACGGTGCAGCCCAGGCTCTGCACAGCTCTCACAGAAATTCACAGCCCTGTCACAGCCTATGAGGCAGGGGAAAAAAAAAAAAAAAAGAAAAAGAAAAAAAAAGAAAGAAAAAAAGCCAGTTCTGCAGAAAGTCTGGAATGGGTTGAGCTGCTGCAGCCAGCAGGGCAGAGACGCCCTGGTTTCATTGAGAAGAGGAGGCTTGATCTGAAACAAACAAAAACCTGTTACTTTGGCTCAGGCAGGTAGGCTTATTCACTGAAATTTATCTTCCTCCTTAGTGACTGGGTATGTGACAGGACCTAGGGGAATGAGATACCGCCCCGAGACAGGGCAGAAATGATGCAGACATAGTCAGCATCAATGCCCCAGGCACACATCGTCCTGGGAATGAGGAGGGAAGTGCAGCAGGAGATTTACCTGACTCATGAGCTCTCTGGTGACCTGGAACTCAGCAAGACTCACACAAAAAATCTGAAAATGGGTCAGTTTATTCGGGAGGATTGTAACAGAGACGTGTGGGAGGGTTGGGTGAGAATCAGGCTGAGCATGAACTGGACAAGAATTAGATGGGAAGAAGGACATTCATGCCTTAGCAATGCAGAGGGAGAAGGGGAAGGGAGCTGAACAACAGATTCTGGTCCCTCTGTGATGTCTGTGATCATGGGGCCTGTCTGTGGGACAGAGGTGATGCAGTGTGCCTGTCCTCAGCCCACAAGGCACAGGGCACCCCAGCCTCCTGCTGCAAGGGGACTGCATGGGGGGCTCTCTGAGCAGTCCCTCTGGAAGGTTTCCTGGACAAGGGCTGCCATGTGCAGGCAAGCTCAGAAGCTGCCTTCAAAAGCAGCTCAGCCAGATTAGGCCTGCTTTTGTCCCTAAAAGAGCCGAGAATAAATCAGCACGTTATTTGTAAGTACCTCAAAGATAACAAGGAGATGAATAACAGCCAGCATACATTTGTCAAGAACAAATCTTATCAAGCCAACCTAATTTCCTTTTATGCCAGCCTTTTGGGTAAGGGAGAAGCAGTGTTTGTCATATCACTGAGCTTCAGAAGGGCTTTGAATGTTGTCTTGTTTTAGAGCTGTCATAAGCAAAGCCCTGGCTAAATGGGCCACTGGGGTGATGGGGTCTGATCTGTCTGGAAAGAGAAATGTGTCACTGGATGGGGGTGAAAAGGTGTTCAGTAGGTGCTTGTCCTGAAATGGAGCTTGCTGGGCATGGGAAAGAGAAAAATGGTGCTTTGGATAGAGTGTCATCAGAGGTAGGATGGGGATTTACAGAGATGTGAATTAGCCTGAACAAGACACTGTGAGTGCTTGTGTGAGAATAGCCATAAACACAAATTCAAGTAGGAGGGGGAACCACCAAGTCAGGGGGTGCCATGATGGCCTGGCAGCCAAATCTGTGCTCCCAACACTGTGCTCTTGCAATGAATGAGACAGAAGCCATCCTGAAGACATTCAGGAGGAGGGCAGCCATCCTCCTGCTCTCTCCTGGGGGAGTGGGTGGCCTCTGTCAACAGCAGGAGACGGCTTAGAAGGCACTGCCCAAACTCTTCCTGAAGGTATCAGGTGTATTCAGGTGTACTTTAACACACACTGGCTCAGATGAGGCCTGGGGAACTCTCTCTGTCCCCTTGCTGGGTGCTGGCCAGGCGGAGGCGTTCATCGTGTGGTGAACGTTCATCAAGGTGGCCCCTTGTCCTGCAGGCTCTTCTGCCACCAGCCTGCCACGGGGATCACCTGCAAGGCAACCCACAGATGGAGCAGAAAGACCAAAAGCACACGTGGAACCTGCACAGCTTCCCTGTGGCCACCCACTCGGGGCACCTTGCTCTCCAGGGATCTCTGGGGCAGGGGCAGTGCCGCCGTCTGTCTCCTCTGCTAATAATTAGATGCAATCCAAGCTTCCCTGCAGGAGAGCCCTGTCCCCCTGGGGGAAGAAGCAAGGCTGCACAGATTAAGGAAGCTAATTAGAGGGGAAGAGAGCACTGGTACTGAAGCCCCAACAGTAAACTTTGCAATCTAGATAAAGGAGCGGTATTTAATTATATACAATTAAAACACCGTGTCTCAGCCCCCTGAGAACTGGCAGTCCTGGAAAGCCCTCACCAAGGTGCTGGTGAACAGGTCTGAAGGCAGCAGTAGGCTGGGGGCTGTGCTTACCAAACTTGACCTGGGAAGCACACCTGGAGTGAAGAGCTTAGGAACATTCCCTTGGACCACCCCCTCCTTATTGCTGCAGGATGTCCTCCCTCTCCTGGAGCAGGTCATGGGAACCCAACTCCTGGGAGCAGGAAGGGAGATTGCTCTGCTCTTACATGCAGCTGGGCAAGACCACTGCAGGCACCTAAGCAAGGAGAGGCAAACCTGAGAACGTAGGGGAAGTCAGAGAGGGTTGTAAACACTTGGTCTGAGGAACAACCTTTGTCCCCTTTTCTCCCAGAGCACAGGAGAAAAATCTCCTGCCCCTGTGCCTGCCAGCCAGGGCTGTCCTAGGATCTCCAGGGAGCACCATGCCAATGCTCCCCTTTGCTCCACAAATCCTGCAATGTTACCTTAGGTTATTTTCCTACAAGTTCCCTCTCCTAAAGCAGCTGCTTCCCCTCGCTGCTCCTTTGCTGCACCACGTGCATAGTCCCTGACTTCTGATCCTTTCAAGCCAGGAGGGCAGTTTGGTTTCCCTGTGGAGTGCCTGCCCTGCTCAGCTGTGGCAGCTGAGCCAGCAAGCTGCTGGACTGCAGCTCTGAGCCCATAGCTGCTGCTGGCTGCTGATGCAGAACCACCACCAGGGAAAGCTCGGATGGATTCGTGTCATCTGACAGACTGGAGCTGCAGAACCAGCCTCAAGTTACCCAAAATTCCTCTTCTTCAGCATCTTCCAACCCTTAAGGAAGGCTTTCAGCTCAGCCTTGGCTGCCAAAGGAAGTGGTTCCTGTTTTAATTTGGAAATGGAAAGCGCCAGAGAGCTTCTGCCTTCTGAAGGCAGTGGCTTTGGAAAGCACAGGTGAGAGCCTGGGGCTCCTTTTCCTACAGCCTGTTCCTGCTGAGGAACACACCTGGTGCAGGTCTCTCACTGTGCAGCTGCAGTGGGAGCTGCAGGGGCAGGGGAAATGACTGGAACTTGAGGCAGGGGGCTGTGAGCTGGCACCAACCCTGTGTCTGACAAAGGGGACAGGGACCTGCAGCACTGGCTGGGGGGGGACTCTGCAGAACCCAAATGAACAAGCACAAGACCCCAGACAGGTGTGGGGGGAGCATAAAGAGCACGAGGGGAAGGGGTGCACAGAGTGTAAGGGTGCAGAAGCCCAGGGATTCCTTCACTGACCCTGGAGGCACCAACTCAGGCTGTTACACTGTGACTGCACCTCCACTAAGTTCCTTAAAAGAACCAGACACCCCCAGGAAAGCTGGGACTGAGAGGGTGAGAGAATCCTGCCCCACAGTGTGAGTGGGAGCCAAGCTGGGCACACAGGGGGTTCCCTGGAGCCTCCTGCTGCAAAGGGGCTTTGGTCCCAGCAGGGGAAGTCTTGGGTGTTGCAGCTGTGACTCCCAGAGTGGCTCCTGAACGGTCAGACAGCAAAGACTCCTTAGCAATCTTTTGCCTGGCCTTTGCCCCCACGTTCTGCTGCCAAAGAACCTTTCTGCTCTCAGTGTGCAAAGCCCCTGAGTCACATCTGTGATGTTGTCACAAACAGCTTCCTTCCCCGGTGGTACAGCTGCTCAGCATGTTACAAGTCCTGAAAGTGATGCCCATGCCATTGAGGTTCGTTTTATTTGTCTGAGCCTTTCTGGTGATGTTTGCCTCTGCTATGCCAAGAGCTAAAACCTCAGGGCATCCTTTGCTCGGTGCGTTTGAGGTGAAAATTAAATTTCTTGTTGGCTCCCAGGACTCCGGGAGCTGTGGTCTCAGGAAAAAATGCTGACTAATATTTAGTGCTGCCTGCCTTGGTGTGCCAGGGAAGAAGTTGCCCTGCTTTGGGAGAAGAATTGCTCTCAATTGCCAGTCCTCTAGAGCTGGAAGGAAAGGGGGAAAGCTTAAGTTGCTGCACTTCCCTCCTCATTCCCAGAATGATGTGTGCCTGGGGCATTGATACTGACAATATTTACAGTATTTTTGCCCTGTGTCGGGGTGACAACTCATTCCCCTAGGTCCTGTCACATACCCAGTCNGTGCCTTGCAAGCACCCAGGGCAGGATTCCCAGGAAACCCTTGCCTAACGAACCGAAGCAGCAGCCTGTCCTTGCAGGGATTTGTGGGGAGCCCGTAACAGACTCAGCCTGGGGAGCTCATTACCCTGCTGAAGGCATGCATTTTCAGGGGAGATGCTGGGGAGCTGTGAGGCAGGGCCAGAGGCTTGGCAGTGCTGGGAGGAAGCCTGGGAGAGGAACATCCATTGCCTTTGTGGGCACAGGGCTCGCTCGCAAGGAGAACTGTCCAGTAATGACACCTGAGTTACTTTTAATTTGAACCCAATAACCAAACATCTGAGGTCCACAGTGCTGGACCTTTTCACCCAATTACAAAACACCACCCAGACCCATGGAGAAGAAGGTGAAAGAAGAAGAACTTAGCCTACACCCTAAATCCTCCATCTTGCTTTATATCTATTACTATATACTAAAATCTTTAAGTTGCCAGGGTTCCAACAACTCAGGCAGCAACTGCAGCATCCAAAAGGGATGCAAACACCTCAAGGTGCACACGTACCTGAGGGCTGCACCTGCCTGTGCCTCAGCAATTAGAGCAGGTGAAAGGATAACCAGGGAAATGCATCTCTGGGGGTGAGGTGGGCGAAGTTAAAATGAGAGTAATTGGAAAAGGAGTGGAAGGAAAAGGTGAGAGAGGGGGCCACAATCACAATGGTTTGTGTGGATGCCTCCTCTTAGCTGCTGCTGAGCACTTGAGAGCTGCAAAGCCCTCCTCAGAGCCCCCCTGTCCCATCAAACCTTAGAGCAAGGTTGTGCTGCTCAGGTTGGCAGCAGGTACTTTGAAAAAGCTGTCAAGTTTCGTGCTCTGTGTGTTTGCAGGGAGAACCCTGGCTTGGCACCAGGCATCAAAGGTAAAAGCAGTGAGGAGAAGAGAATACTTCTAGCCTTGCCAAGAAAAATCACTTGTCTGGGAAAGGAAGAACTAAATTGATCTGAATTTTCCTGCTATTCATCAGCGTTTTGGTGCCAGGGCAGTGCATGTGAGAGAGGAAAGAAAAAGGATAACATGAAGAGCTCCATATTTAATGTTGTGTTCATCTCTTCCCTCCCAGCTAGAGCAGAGGCTTTAAGTTCCTTTCCTGCACATGAGGGGAAATGTACCTATCTGTGTGAGTGTTATTATTCAGGGAAGAAAGATTTAACCTTTCAGGAAATCTGCAGCCTGAATGAACCAGTTTGGAAGTCTAAAGAAATTAATTGAAGGTTGAGGTTGTCGGATATTTTGCTTTACTTTATTTTGTTTTATTTTATTTTATTTCATTTCATTTAGTTTTGTTTCATTTTATTTTTATTCTATTCCATTCTATTCTATTCTATTCTATTCTATTCTATTCTATTTTATTCTATTTTATTCTATTTTATTCTATTTTACTTTTAGTTATTTCTGGCTTCACAGAAGATTCATTTGGCATTTTGAACCAAACTTCCCCTTCACTGACTCTGGAAAGTTAAGCAGGGGAGAGGATGCATTTCAGGCCAAGTGTTTGGAGAAACCCTGTGAACAGAAGGGGTTACAACAACGGGAGGTGAAACAACAACACTTCAGCACCTTCAACTTCCCCATGAAAGCCCAGACACTGGGAAGGCATATCTTGTCAGGCAGCTTGTGCCACAGCTCCTTGCAAGCAAGGATTTTGCTTCTAGCACCCCAGTTATGTGCTGGGAAATCCTGCAGAGGAGCAGGTGGAAGTGGCAAAGCCACGTGCCAGTTTTGGAGCTAGAGCTCAACGTGAGCTCCAGCGCCTGCCCTCCGGTCCTGGCTGGGTGCAGCACCCTTTGATTGGTGCCATAAGCTTTATTCATTTATCTCTTTCTGAGCTTAGGCTGGTGGGCTAATTAGAGGAGAACTGGTGAGCTCAGCTGAGGCTGATTTGAGCATGGGTAGCTTGAGGCTTGCATTTGGGTCATTAAAAACGAAGTGAAACGATGTTCTCTCTCTTGCACCAGCCATTATGAGCAGGGGCCTTGATTTGGCAGCAGTTATCTCCTCTCCCAACACCACTGCACTAATGACTTCCAGCACAGGAGGAGCTGTGTGTCATGAAGGCAGCACCTTAATGTGGTGGGGATCTGCTGTAGGCAAGGCAGGATCTGGGGCAGAGCAGTCCATGCCACACCTGTAACAGAGCTGGGATTAACACTGGCTGAGTTCAAACCCTCAGGAGGCTGGAAGGCACCATAAGGGGAAGCCTTTCCCTCAGGGACATGCTCCCAGACCCAGGGAAGTGGGTCTCCTGAGGGGTCTCTTCTGCCTTGCTGGTGTGAAAAACGACGTTTCACCTTTTTATATTAATTTATAAGTTTAATAAAGATTTTTAAAAATAGAATAAAAATAGACAATAAAGGAGACAAAAAGGTGGCTACTCAGCTGAGGGTATAGAGCAATACCCCCTATTCCAGATTTCTTGGTATTTGAAAGTCTTGGTGTTACATATTTAAATAAGCTAATGCATGATTCAAATATTCATTTTGGTTTCAAGACCCCCCCTTAAGCACACAGTTTATTTATGGGGCTCCATAGAGTCTGGATGGAGGTGGTAAATCTGTCTTCTCCATTAAGGCTCATTTGTTCCTTATCTTCAGGAATTCCAGATGCCCCTCCTGTCTTCTATCTATTTGAGGAGTTACAAAAAAACCCCAACAATCCCATCCCTACTTGGTTACAATCTAAGAATATTCATCTATCACATTTTTCAAATTCTATGAATAAAAGAACATGCAATACAACTTTCTTATATTATACATAAAGCAATCAGCTGGCTGTATGCAAAAAGCCAACTCCAAAACGTGCATTTATAACACTGGCATGTCCAAGCAGCCCTGGGTGACCTTGATAATTTGAGCAAGGCTTTCTTCATCCGTTCCTTCTTCCTCTCTGCTGGCTGCAGGCAGGTTTGGGTTGGCATGGAGGCCATCAGTTTATAACATTAAAGGCTGTAGAGAAAGGCTTTGCCTCAAATTGGTCTAAACTCCAAGCGCAACGTGGAGATGAATTTGGAGTTTAGACCAATCCAAAGCTGCTGGGGATGGCCTGTGAAGATCACTTGGCTTAGCTCCCTGTGGGACAGAGGTTGTGTGTGTTTGTTGGTTGCCATTCCTGCAACAGCAGGAACTGAGGAAATGTCAGATTGAGGATTTCCCCCCCCCACGAGTACCTTGCTGCATTTTCTCCCCTCGGTGACAGTGAGGAAAACTGGAAGCTCCACAGAAGCATGCCTGCTTTTCATTAAAAAACCTGGAGGAGGAGGAGAAACCACACAGATTTAGAGGTGTTGCTGGCTTGTACTCTAGAGTAAACACCTGGTGCAACAGAAAATGTCACTTTTTTGCCTGCCTCAGGCCCCAGTGACAGAAACCTGCATTGCAACACCAAGGATGAGTGACCCTGCAGAGGCTGGCAGTGCTGGGAGGGCCCTGGGCATGGTCCTGCTCTGGGGGTCACCCTGCTCCAGGTTCCACTGAGAGGGAGGTGCAGGTTTTGCTTGCACGCTGTGACAGTGGAAATGGCTCACATTCCTTGAGCTGCAGAACAAAATTACCTTCAATTTCTTCCTCTGTGCCTTGTAGCAGTGCTCTCCAGAGGTGGTTGCGATGCAGGCATAAATAAAATTTGGCATGCACTGGGACTACACATACCTGGAGCCATAACTTAATGAGTTAAATCAGAGCTTTTATTATCTAATTTCTCATTGTCATCCAGTTTCTTGCATCTCTGTAGATAATTGATGTGGAGAATGGTTCTTGCCTTCTGGAAATTGGCTGTCTTTTGAAAGGCTCCCATCAGAGATGCTTTTTTCAGGCTTGTACTTCTTTCTTCTCATTATCCTGTTAATAGGCCTGACTCTGCCAAGTGGAGGAAGGGGAATGTATTGGCAGGGTACAGGAGTGTGCCTTTCCCTTGGAGATGTGGGCACTGAGGCCTGGGGAGCAGCTCCTGCCAGGTGAAGGGAGGACAATTCCTCTTTCTGCCAGAAGAGCTCCAAGGGTGGCTGCAGCCTGGGTGGGGGGGAGCCAGCTGAGCCACAGCTGGGGCTGAAAATGACTTGGAGCAGGGGGTCTTGCACTTTGCCTGCAGAAGATTGTGGGCTTTGGGTTTGGAGATCAGTACTGTTGTAGAATCTTTTGCTAGAGGATAGTCTGTGAGAAATGTTGGGCTCAATCGAATGTTATGCTTACGCTTTTTTGCTTTGCTTGCTTTTAGCAACGCAAATTTACCAGTTAGGCAACCTAAAACAAATGTCTGGGTGGCTTCAGCTGAGGCATCAGGTTTAGACACCACGTGTCTGTCCAATACAACCCCAGAAAAGCCATTTCCCACCTGTCTAGTGGCTAATCCCCTGGCCACCGTTCCTGCTGGGAGGCTCCACGGCTGCTCTTTCGCCAAAGGAGCTCTTTTCAAATCCCAAAAATCCCAGCTGCAAAGGCACTGCATCTTTGAAGTCTAGAGGAGTATAAAAGACTGCAGATAAACCTGAAGAGTTTTCCCCAGTAGCTAAACCCCTGGGTTATATCTGTTGAGACTGTCGAGAGGAGATCCAACAAATATTTGTAACAGATTTCTTACCGAGGACGTGTTCACATGAGAGAGAGGAGACGGCTGCTCCTGCAGCTGGGGAGGGTGAGCCTGCATGCAAATATCACTCTGCTCTTCTGGGGACAGCTCCTTTTCCTTCCCAGCCTTGTGCCTGGGCATATCTGGCAGACGTGCCTTTCTTCTCAGATTTGTCCTTGTTCCCCGTGCTGTGTTTGGAGCAGCACGTGTCGGGCCGTGGCACGCAAGGCTGGGAGCAGCAGTGTGTGCTGGGGGACAGAGGTAGCCTGGCTTCCCAGGCACGTGGCACCAAGACTGGCAGCAAAGGAGCTCTCACACAAGGCAGCGGGCATCAAGGCCTCTCCTGGCCACACCTCATCCTCCTCTGAGGTTGTAAAGCCCCTTCCTGCCGCGGAGACCTCTCGTCCTTCATCGCAGTGCCCCCGTTTCAAGCTCAGCCTTCCCTGTCCTGCCATTCCAGCTTCCTCTGCTCATCCTCTCTGTGTGATGATCTCAGGGTGAGGAGACCTGTGCCCTGCCTCAGACCGAGGGTCCTGCTGCCTTAAAATGTGCTGTGAGTACCCACACAGGTGAAATGCTGCTGCTGGCTTGGCCTTGCAGGCTGCCTGCAGAGAGGGCCGGTGCCTGTCAGGCGTCCAGGCAGTCCCCAGATGCCACAGAGGAATCAATGAGCTGTGTTTCACTGGGATGTGAATCAGGATACCCCAGTGCCCTGTGGGCTGCAGTGGGATGTGCAGTGGGATGTGCAGTGGGATGTGCAGTGGTGCATGTGCGTCCAGCCTGGTGCTGCCTGCAGGATGAGCTGCTGCTGGGAATGCACCAGCACGGCTCAGATAAGCCCAGCAGTGCCCTCTGATGCAGCCCACACGATAACAACGAGCAGAGATAACAAAACCCTTGTTTTTTGGGCAGGTTCTGTTTCTGTGCATCCTTGTTTGCCATCACTGCAGAGAGGCTGGCTGTGTCCAGTGGCTGTTTCCAGCCTGGGAGCTCCCCATTTGCTGTGTCACAGCTGGCTGGTGGTACTGCTCTTCTCTACTTCCCTCTGCCGTGCCAAGAGCTGAAACCTCGGGGCAGCCTTCACTCAGTGTGTTTTAGGTGAAAATTAAATTTCTTGCCGACTCCCAGGACTCCAGGAGTCCTGCTGCTCTGGCACCGAGAGAGAGACCAAAATTTGGTTGGTTGGTTGGTTGGTGGTTTCACAATCCCGCCCTGTGAGACACAGCCTGAGTTACAGAAAGAGAAATAAAGAGGGACTGCTGCTGAAATAGAAGCACTTCTCATGGTTTTGATACCCCCATATGGCAGGGACATATGCAGAAATGAATCTGCTGCTGTTTGCTTAATAACAATAGGCAGGTTGAGGCAGTGTGTGAGATCTCAGAAAAGGAAACGTGACTTTTCGGTTATCATCTCTATTTTTTAATTGAGATGTTCACTGCTGTTTCCTTGAAATTCAGCAGCGAGCAGTGGGGAGGCATTCAAGTGCAATGAAAAGGAAAGGCTGCCCCAGAGGCACATGCCTGTCAGAATGCTCTATGAGATGTCCTGAGCAGAGGCTGATGTCTTGATGAGGACCAAGCATTGTGAGCTCCAGCTCAAGGCTTGCACGTGTTGGCAAGCTCACTGGACTGGTTTGAGGTTCCCATGCAGCAGGCTGAGAGCAGGAAATGCCAGCTCCTTGCTTTTGAGCATGGTGCTGTCTCTGTGGGCAACTGATGCCTTCACTTTTAGCTTTGGTGTTTTCCAGGTTCTGTGCTGCCCAGGGGTGCAGCTCTGAGCTCACATTCAGGGTCACTCAGCTCTGCACAGAGCAGGGACACAAAACAAATCCTGCTCCTGCTGCACACCAAGGACAACTTTCAGCCCAAAAGCACAACCAAGAGTGGCTGGAGGGAGGAACAAGAAGGATGGGACCTGACAACCTGGAGCTGGAATTGGGCAATTAAACCCCAAAATGCAAATGGGCCAAAACTTAGAAAAATCGAAGACCTTGTGTCCGGTTGGGCATTTTGTGACCATTCTCAGTCCACCTTGGGTGCAGCCCTGGTCAGGCCCTGTCCTGCCCAAGGTGGACCCTGGAGGCCTTTCAATAAATCCCTACTTGATTCTCCAGCTCTGCCCAGTCTCTGTTCCAGCTCAGCCTTCCCAAGGCAGCAGAACAGCAGTGTCCCAGCAAGAAAAAGCTTTTAATATCACAGGGCCAAAGTTGTTTATTCTTCAGGGGCCGTGAACCTGTTCTTCCCCCCTGTAAGAAAACCCTGCAGTGATGTTTTTCAGGCCTGTCTGGTTTTCAACCTACGTGACAGAACTGCAGAATCATAGAATGATTTCCTTTGGAAGGGACCTCAAAGATCACCTCAGTCCCACCTTCCTGCTCTACCTTCCACTGGACCAGGTAGCTCAGAGCCCCATCCAGCCTGGCCCTGAACACTTGCAGGGATGGGGCAGCCACAGCTTCTCTGGGTGACCTGTTCCTGTTGAGGAAATGCTCAGGTAAAAGCAGAGGAGGGCAACAAGGAGATGCCTCCATCCCACCCAGGGCCTTGTGCTCTGCACTAGGGGGGACACAGTGTGGAAGCACCTCTGTGGGTAAAGCTCTGCAGTTCATTTCCTGCTGCTGCAGACTGTGGTGGGAGTTCTTAAAAAAACACAAACACCAGCAGTGTAAAATGTGGAGTTTTGCCATCAGAAGAACTCCTTCAAAAAGGATAAGTGATGGTCACTAGTAGAGTCTGAAGCAATGAGTTTCAATGCCTTCTGATTTCCTAAGTCCCTTCTTCACGCCAGGAGTTGGTTTTGCTCTCATTTCTCGCCAGCCTTGGTACCAGAAAACACCATTCCCCTGTTCCTGTGCCTTGTGTCTCTGCCTGGCAGGAGTGCAGGGGGCTCACCCCGTAACTTTGCAGCAGCTTCATCATTTCCACAATTGCCCATCAGTGTGTGCTGCCAGGGGCGCACGGGCAGGGCTGGGGGATGTCTCCGAGCGTTTGGGGGAGGCTGAGCCCTGCCGTACACGTGGCTGTGAGTGTGACACGCTGAGGCATCCCCGGGAGAGCAGAGCTCTCCACAGCGTGACCATCCTGCTTCGGAGCTAATTGACAAGAAGGGCTGGCTAATTTTGCAGAGGTTAATGGAGCCCTGTGCACGAGGAGTGCTGGGGACTTTAGCATCTTTTTTTCTCCCCCATGGAGTTCTTTGACCATATATAGCCAAGGTATCAACTTACAGGCCTGGGATTTCAGCTTTCNGTTGAGAGAGCTGACTTACACTTAATGTGTGGCTCAGAACTACATCCTTAGGTGTCACAGAACCTAAAATTACGAGAGCTAAAATCTAAGGCATCACCACACAGGGCGCAGGAGGTGGGGTTGGCACTCTTCACTCTGCAGGAGCCAAAGGCTTTCCACCTGGGCTCTGCTCTCTGTTGGCCACCAGCAATGAGTTCCCAGTGGAAGGGAGGGAAGGAAGTGTAAAATGTGGACTTTTGTCATCCAAATGCTCACAGTAATAGGGATGAAAAGTGCTGCCAACCTGCCCAGGACTCTTCCTTCTTTCATTTTTCCCTTTATCCCTCTCTCACCTATCTCTTTGAATCTCTTTGTGTATCAGAAACCCACATTGAACCAGCCAGAGCTGCCACCACAGGCAGTAGTGCTAAAAAAAAAATGAAAATGCAGCCAGATCAGTTACAAATCCTGACTTCCCGGGCCCCTGAAAATTTGTGCCACAGAAATGCTGCACAGTTGTGCCATTTAGTGCCTCTGAAGAAGAATAAATTTGCTTTAAAAAAAAAAAAAAATCCATCAGCATATTGCATATATTTATAGTTAGCTGCAAGCCTTTCCAGTGAGAACTTTTAGAATTTATTTTAAATTAAAGTGACTAGCATGACATACCAGTACTTAGCCTTTTAACAAAAACATTTTAGTCGTATAAATACAGTTGCTATTATTAAACTCCAGGGAAAGCCAGCAAGCTGCTCCAAATAACATCCCTCTGGCCTGCCTGTCCAAGCTCTTCTGTTCAGACCCAGAACCAAGACATTTGAACACCTCGCTGGACATCAGGGGTTCATTTTATTTTCTGTTCCCTTGATGGCTTTTTAGGCTTGTTTTAAACTTTGTTTCCGCTTTCCCTTCTTTATTCCCTTCTCCATTCCTTTATGTTACTCCTTAGACTCTTTTTCCTTTTTCCTTTAGACTTTTTTTTACCTTTTTCCTCCTCCTCTCTCATTCCCAGGGAAGCCCAATCCTCCATGGTACTTCCTGGCCTTTCTGAAAGCATCCTGAAACCTTTTTGCTAAATCAGTTGCTGGGACTGACCTTAAGGACATCACAAGTTGCCCTCTGGGTTAGCAGAGAATTAAGGGTACTTCTGTGCATGGAGAAAGCCCCTGTAAATGTGATTTTAGGAAATCTCTGTCCACTTAGCCTGTCTGTATTTACACCTTTCAGAAGTGCCAAGCGAGAGCAAGTTTTGATGCTCCAGAATAAACACCAGATGTGCTGTGGACAGATTTTCATCTGTAAGCAGCACAGTGCAGGGAGGACCTCCTTTTTTGGGGGACCCCTCCCCACCAAAGAGCTGTGTGTAGTTAAAAAAGCAGTCAGCCAGTGACTGGGGTTATTCCCATCCCCTCCACGTTAGCCTCCACCCAGCTCCTTTCCAAACAAAAGCTGAGCAGCTATTCCTCATGCAGCTTTTAAACCTGTGTGGCTGCTGAGAGAGGGAGGATGCAATAAATCATCCAGTCAATTAACTGAGGGACTTTCTCCTTATTTGTAACCTCCTTTCAAAGCAAATGAGCACGGGCTGGTAATGAAAGGAAACATGTGCAAGAGTTTAAAAATAGGTGTCTGAGGCCAGTGGGGGAAATCTTCTTCTGTCACCTCTCTCCACAGCACCCACTGTAGCTTATCCCTTCAGGTGATGGAGCAGCATTTCCACACCCAGTGCCACGCCAGCACCATCCCACTCACAGGAACTTTGCAGACTTTCTGCAAACCTAAACCCTCCCATCAATCCTGCCCTTGCAGAGGGCTCTGGGAGCAGCCCTGCAGCATTGCAGCACCTCCTCTGCCAGCCCAGGGGCTTTGGGGCGAGCTCTGAGAGAAATCCAGCAGCCCACAGGTGGGACTCGAGTCTGCTGGGAGGAGAAAAACAGCAGCTGGGTCCTGCTCACAGCCTCCTCTTGCTGGCTCCACTCAAGTGTCTCCTGAGGGAAACCAACAGACATTGCCAGGGTTTCTGATGTGCTTTAGCATTGGCTGGGCTGAGAGGCTGCCTTCAGCTTCACACACTGCATTTCAAACCTGGAATAGAACCTCCTGGGTTTGGGACGTAGCTGTTGGGTTGTTTTTATTTTTAATTTTATTATTTGTGTTTAATTAATTCCTTGAGGTCTTTCATATTCCTTGGCACCTGCCTCCTACCTAGCCCAGTCTGTGTGCCTTAATGTGCATTCTAAGGGAAAAGCAGGGCATGGTGCTCATGGCTTGGAGGTCCTGATCCCTGTACCTGGGAGACACAGAGCTTTCCAAAAATGTAAGGGCATTGATTTGATGGTCCAAACAAGGGCACATCTGTGTCAGGCTGGATGGACAGGGTACTGGGCAGCAGGAACATGGTTTCATTGTCCAAAACAGTGTGGGTCCATGGTATTCCCCTACAAAGCCAGGATTTTCTGTCTGTGACAGATAGTGCAAGTAGGAAAGCTTAAGATTTTAGCATTTATCTTCCTCTCCAGCATGGGAAACTGAGAGGTATCAGGAGTGTTCTCTGCATGTTAATTTCTGTTTGCTTTGTCCTTATTCCAGGTTTTCTTCTTTTTTTTTTTTTTTTACCTCTCTTAATTCTGACAATTTAAAGGACTCTAAGAGTCATGCCTCAGAATTAAAAGCAGGCATTAATTGTGCTCTGATAACAGCTGAAACTTTGCAATTATGAGGCAGGGATTTCCTCTGTCCCTTTCTGAGCTGGTCACTCTGGCCCATCCCAGCTGTCTTGCCCCTTGAATTCCTTTTCCCCAGGTCAGCAGCAGCCACCTGCTGACACTCCTCTGCTCCCCTCCTCACCACAGACAACAGGGCCTGGCAGTGCTGCTGCCAGCATGATTAGGGCAGTAATCCATAAGAACCAGTAACCAGGAAAAAAGCAAACACTCAGGCAACTATGGGTGGGGAAAAAAATCATTTAATCCCTGTAACAATCACTTCCTTGTTGGGTTTGGTTTTTGGTTTCTAGTTGTTTCTCTTTTTTCATTTTAGCCTGGAAGTCTTCTGGTGGTTCAAGAGATTAAAAAAAAAAAAAAAGAAAAAAAGAAAAAGAAAAGAAGTCTTTCTGCCATATCTGTAGCGTTAATAATCACCCAAGTAATTGCATTGTTTGTAAACTGTGTGGTAATGAGCATGTGTAGAGCCGTGATGCAGAAAGCAGAGCTAAATCTGGCCAAGGGTGCCAGGCAATATGCAGTGCAGAAGTAATGATTATTAATAGGATGTGTGGTGTTGACTGAGGCTGATAATGCCCCAGAGTTTCCGTGCCCTGTATCTCACCGGCGGGAAGCAGGAGACAAATACCTTGTAACCAGGAAACCCTGGGCACTGAGGATTCCAGGCTGTCTGTGCTGACAGGCACTGACCCCCAAGCAAACCCTGCATTCCACCTGAGGCCGTGGGAAAGGCTACCAAAATTGAGTGACAGCACTGGGACTGTGGGGGTGTGGTTTGAATAGAAGTGTGTGATGTACAGGGGGCAAAACTCAGAGTTTTAGGGTTTAGAATACAGGAATAGATATAAAGCAAGAAGGAGGTTTTAGGGCAGAGGCTGAGTCCTTCTTTTTCACCTTCTTCTCCATGGGGGTCTGGGTGGTGTTTTGTAATTGG
Organism: Rhadina sibilatrix; assembly: GCA_013400275.1. Classification (NCBI taxonomy): domain Eukaryota; kingdom Metazoa; phylum Chordata; class Aves; order Passeriformes; family Phylloscopidae; genus Rhadina; species Rhadina sibilatrix. The sequence goes on from VWYO01006592.1 coordinate 36,307, forward strand.
GTAGAAAAATCCACATTGCGGGGCAGGGGTGGTTGGTTATTGGGGTAAAAGTGAAAATAATTCAGGTGCCATTTCATAATTGGACAGTTTGTCCTTAAAAGGCCTTGTAGAGAGAGAGAGAGAGTCCACTTTTCCTTGGTTAGCCAGCAGTGTGGTAGCACTCACAGCCTGTGAGACTTCACTATAGATTAAGAATTAATAAACATCCGAGTCCGAACGCGAAACACGAACGTCTCTCGAGCTTTTAATCCCAGCTCTGGCAGAAAAGGAGGTAAAAAGCAGCAGGAAACTTCCTTTGCCTGGCTGGATTCACCTTGGAGACAGTGTTTGCCCAGGACAGAGCCTTTGGGGTGCACCCTGAGCAGGGCCCAGGGCAGGGGGGTGTGACCTGTGTCTTGCAGCTCTCTTCCCCTGAAGGATTGCGGGTTTGCTGTGGGGAGTTAATTATTCCCATAACCAGAGATAATCAGTGCTGAGCCCTGTTTTTTGGAGGCAAACGCCAGGTGAGCTGCTGAAATATTAAGTAGGAAAAGTTGTTACGTAGTCTGAATTGCAGAGTCCCTCGCTGAAGAGGGAGACAAGAAATGTAACTGAAAAACTACAAAACCTCAGAGTATTGAAACATGAAAACGCTTGATTAATCCAGGAAAAACCCCGAAGCCAACCCCAAACCCAGAATGCATCGCCTTTTCTTTGTTTTCTGGCTCTTATCCAATCTTTTCAAACAGGACCATATGTGACTGTCAAGGCCCTGGGAGAGGGGTGGGGAAGAAATTCTTTTATTCACTTTCTTCTTTAAACATCTCTTTTCCTACTCTCCGCCTCTCCCAGAACTCCCTGAGTTGATGGGAAGAAATCTCTGATACAGCAAATGAAAAGCAAAACCATGCCTGAGGTAACTCATAGCATTTCAGAATGTGGAGAACTGTTTGGCAAAGAAAATTAAGACAACAGTCCTTCTTCCCCTCCTTTTTTTTTTTTTTTTTTTTTTTTTTTCTTTTTGCAAAATTTTTAGAAG